>JAGKTI010012781.1:0-13378 GCA_018397915.1 Birgus latro
CCATCATCAAATCCTACATTGCTCCACAATGAGCGTAGGAGCCCGGGGCTAAGCAAGTTGGTCCTGATATTTAAGATAAGAGTGAGCAGCCTCACTCATCCCTCAGTGGCATTACGTGAACAATAAACTCTAACTACCCCTTGGATATAAACCTTCACAGGCTCAATCCGATTGGGGCGTCGTAATCCCCCACTAAAACACCAGGCGCCAAAATTGTGTTATATGGTTACCACCCAGCGTAGTAAATGGTTTCCTGGTGTACATGAAACCATTTGACATGTCACTCAGTGTAGAGTCATCCACAGGCAGAAGGATGAGGATAAAATGAAGGAAAGAAAGAAAAACATAAGAGGGAGTGTAAAGTCACCCGTAGGCAGAAGGACAAGGAAAGAATGAAGAGAAGAAAGACACAAGAGGCTGGAAAGAAAGAAGGATGGACGAGAGGAAAGGGCAGGCACCTGAGTGCAGCACTACATTGAGCGAGTGGATGGCGAGCACCCCCACCTACCACTAATATATATATAGAGAGAGAGAGACAGAGAGAGAGAAAGAAGTGTGGTGTGCATTATGCAAGTAGTTTGGTGTCGACAGTTGGAGAAAAATGTATAAGAGATTATGCTGGTCTATTTTCTGTATTACTGAAACAATGGAAAAGTTCAGCAAAAGGGGATGGCCAGAAGTTAAATCCGTGGGCTGTTGAAATGGGAGCTCTAGCTCTCCGTACTACTGGCTTTCCATACACCTTCGGACTACTGCCTTGTTCGACTGGTGGTACTGTCTACTCCATCTTTGTGTATTACTGTTTGATTTTGCAAAGGGACATATTTCCTTTTAGCCAAAGTGACAAGTGATGCCACTTACTTGAACAGCACCCTATCCGTATCCCTGACAGCCTTGGAGAGAGCTCCAACATATTGACCTCTTCCTTACAACTAATCCTTCTGCATACACTGTCAATCTTTTCTCTCCGTTGGGATCCTCTGTTCGTAACCTTATTACCTCAACCTATCCTATCGCTCCGGTGCTGCCTGTGGACCCTCCAAAACGTCATCTGTGGCACTTTGAACTGAGGATTGGGAGGCCCTCAGGCAGTACTTCTTTAATTTTCCCTGGAATGATTATTGCTTCCATGGCCGGGAACCATCTGAGTGTGCCTTGAGCATTACGGAGGTTATTCTCTTGGGCATGGAAGCATATATTCCTTTCTCATATCCTCTGACTAATGCAAGAAAGCCTTGGTTTAATCACGCTTGTTCTAATGCTGTCCGCAAAAATGAGAGGGTCTATAAAAGGTACCGGAGCCAACCCACACATGAATCACATTTTTTTAATGTTTCTGCCCAGAATCGTGCTAAGTCTGTTCCTCGCTCTGCTAAAAATAACTTCATCCGTAGTAAATGCTCTCAACTCTCCAACTCGTATTTTTCCCGTTCTTTCTGGCACCTTGCCAAAAACCTTTCTAACAACTTCACCTCATCATCTTTCCCTTCTCTTTTCTACTCTGATGGCTCTGTATCTATTTCTTCTACTGATAAAGCAGATCTCTTCACTCAGACTTTCTCCTCCAATTCCACCTTAGATGATGCCAGTGCTGTTCCTCCATCACTTACCCCTCTGACTTCCTCATGCCTGACGTTAAAATTTCTTCAGTGTATGTATTTTCTGCCATCACTGGCCTCAATACTAATAAGGCATATGGACCTGATGGAGTACCTCCTGTTGTCCTCAAGAGCTCTGCTTCTGTGTTTCACCCTGCCCAGGTAAACTCTTTCTTCTGAGACTGTCAACTTGTACCTTTCCTTTTTGCTCGAAGTTTGCTCTCTTTCAGCCAGTCCCAAAGAAGGGTGACCATTCCCAACCCTCTACCTATCATCCAGCTACTTTAACATCCTGTGTCTCAAAAGTTTTCGAGTCTATTCTTAACAGACAAATTTTAAAGCATCTTTCCTATTACAACCTTCTTTCTGATCGTCAGTATGGGTTCTGTCAGGGACGCTCCACTGACGAACTTCTTATCTGTCTTTCAGACTCCTGTTCATCCTCCTTTCGAGGTGAAAGCTTTGCTGTTGCACTTGACATCTCAAAAGCTTCGGATCGAGTCTGGCATAAATCTTTAATTTCCAAACTGCCCTCTTACGGTTTCTATCCTTCTCTCTGTGCCTTCATCTATAGCTTCCATTCTTGTCATTCCATAACTGCTGTTGTAGACGGCCATCGTTCTTCTCCTAGATCTATCAATAATGGTGTTCCTCAATGCTCTCTCCTATCACCAACTCTCTTCCTTTTATTCATCAATGATCTTCTAAGCTGTAAATCTAACCTTATCCACTCGTACGTTGATGATTCCACCCTTCACCTTTTCATTCGGTTTCTGCAACGTCCATCTCAGCAGTTACTTCAACAAACATGGGATGAGGCTATGGCACACCTAATGTCTGACTTGGCTTGTATCTCTGACTGGGGTAAAGATAATCTTGTTTTTAATGCATCAAAAACTCAGTTTTTACACCTATCAACCAATCAAAATCTTCCACAGGAGTACCCACTAATGTTTAATAATATCCAGTACAATCCTGTATCATTCTTGAACATGCGTGGGGTTTCATTCACTCGGGACTCATCTTGGAAAGATCATATTGCATCTCTTGTAAAATCTGCTTCGAAGAGATTAGGTGTGCTAAGCCGACTCCATGTCTTCTTTACCCCCGTATAGTTGTAGACTTTATACACGGGTTTTATTCGCCCCTGTTTAGAGTACAACTCTCATGTGTGGGGAGGCTCCCCACATACAGCTCTTCTCAATAGGGAGGAGTCAAGGGCTGTCTCATCAACTCTTCTCTTACAAGCTCCCTTCAACCTCTGTCTCTTTGCTGCACTGTTGTCTCTTTATCTCTTTTCTATTGCTACTTCAGTTGTCACTGCTTCTTTGAAGTGTCTCCTTGCATCCCTCCACCTCTATGACGGGCGCATAGCACCTGTCTAGCAACAAACTCTCATCCCTTTTCTGTCCAACTCTCTAATGCAAGAGTTAATCGTTACTCCCAGTCCTTCATTTATGCAACAGGTCAGCTCCGAAACTGTCTCTCTCTGTCTGCATTTCCTACTTCCTATGATCTCCAGTCTTTCAAATGCAGTGTGTCCAAGTATCTCGAAATGAATGGATTTTGAATTTGGCTCTCTTTTGTACTGTTTTTGTTGTTTTCCTCGGAAGGAACTGTTTTGGGGGCTCTGGCTTTGGTTCCTTCCTCTTCGTGTTACAAAAAAAAATGACCTAATAAAGCTGGTAATTTCTGCTATATTTGTGGCAAATTGACAATTTTGTCACAAAAGCACAATAATACTGCTATGGTTAACCCGCCAAGTCCCATCAACGTACGATGCGCGTCACTACTTTTTTCCGCGGACAGACACACCAATGTTGCAAGGCCCGTCGTTTGCACATTTTTCAAGACTCGCGGGTAATTTTTGTAAGGTATATGTGGGAGACCTTCCTCTACCTGCTGTCAAGCGGGGATACTACCTGGCCCCACATGACCCCCCTCCTCCCCCTCCCCCACACTCGGCAATTCACCTGTTAGCAGTAACCTGTGGCCAGTAAAGATATGTTGCCCCACGGTCACTCGAATGACGAAATTCACGGTGGAAGTGATTCCTGAGGTGGAGGACAAAGAAACAAAGAAGCTAGATGGAGAAACAAACAGAAGTGATGAGGTGGTAATGTTGTAAAGGAAGGTGCCATATGCTGGGGTTTTGGGTGAGTGAACAATGCTTTTATTGCCTATATTATTGTCTGAAAACCAATATAGACTTGTACTACACAGAAATTCGCATCAAATAAATAAATACGTAATTTAAAGTGGCTTGAAATAGTTAAACCTTCCATAGTTCGTTTTTTTTAGCTATGTACCCTGAGAAAGAACGAAAACATAAGGCTTACAGACACCTGTACCAACATTTATAAACTAAGGAGGGCGATTTCTCTATGAATTTTCGATGTGTCTCACCAAAAGCGGAGGTTTGAGCCAAAAAAAAAAAAAGTTTAAAATAGGTCGGGTTCTGAGGGTGTGTTGGGTAAAAAATCGGTCGGGACTGGACGGATTCAGAAAAACTACATCCTATATTGTGGCTGCAAAACTGGAGATTAAGACAACAGCTGGGCTCCACCTATATGCTGCAACACTTGGGCAATAAATATTTGCCAGTGTTAGTTAAGAAAAGGAAATGTGTGCCATTTGCTGTACGAATGATTTGTCGAGAACCTTTAAAGCAACTGCTACTCCTGTATGGTACCCCCATTCGGGAACCATCTGTCAGAGTAGATAAAGGGGACTGTAAAATATCCAAACATTCTGGCAGCCATGCATCCAGTACCCCACTGGAATTGGTCCCTGTTCCTGAAGCACAAGAAACCTTATACTTGCATCAGACGAGGAGCAGCGGAACCTCCATCTCTTCAAGTAGGATGATCTTGTAGCCTGCAACAACGTCGATGGTCTGATGGCAACACTCAACATCGTTCATGATCAAGCTGAGTGGTGACTTATCACTGATTCATCGAAGTTGAGTCTTAATGCTGTTTTGCTGCACAGTGGTAATGTTTTGCCATCCATTTCAGTTGGTCATGCAGTTCATATAAAGGAAAGTTTTGAAAACATCTAAAAACATTTAAGGTGCATAAACTACGACCCATTTCAGTGGCAGCTTTGTGGTGACTTGAAGGTTATTGCTATTTTGTTAGGTCTTCAGAATGAATATACTAGTACTGGTACTGCTATTTTTACTGTGAATAGGATAGTCGTGCAAGAGAGTTTCACTACATCAAGAGAAATTGGCTGCTCATTCAATAGTCGTTAGGGCTAGAGAGGAAAAATGTTTTGCATTCTACCCCATTGTCAAAGCACTGGACAATCAAAGAAGCCTTCAAGTATCTCTGTGTGAAATTCCGCAGGTTAAGTCAAGCAAAAATATATGAATGTGTTATTGTTGGTCCTCAGATGCATGAACTTCTTCGTGATGATGCATTTGACAGTTCACTGTGTGGCAAAGTAAAGGATGCGTGGCAAACCTTCAACAAGATTTCTTGGAAACAACATGGCAGATAACTACAGGGAGTTGGTGGAAAATCTCCTTACGACATTCAATAAGCTTGGCTGCAACATGTCACTCAAGATACATTTTTTCACTCTCATCTAGATGTCTTTCCACAAAGCAGCTGAGCAATGAGCAACGAGCATGGCGAGCGATTTAACTAGGACATTGCAGCAATGGAGAAACGGTATCAGAGAAAATGGAACCCATTAATTTTTGCAAACTGTTGCTGTAACCATGGGTTCTCCATTCTTGAACACAAGAGACAACCCTACTTGCGCATTTCAGAAGCTGAGTAATGACTGAAATACGTACTGATACATAATAAGTGTTTTATCTACATGGCATGTCAGATATATTCATGTAAAACTATCACAAAGAGACGGAAATACATTGGTTTGAAATACATAATTAACACTGTAGGCTACTATCTGGATTATGCAGATTAAATAAATGTAAAATATAAAATTTTAATTTCGAAACAGTAGCCAAGCAGCTGTTTTTGTCATATCTAAATTCAGCGCATTAAAAATATAAGAAAGAGAAAATTTTATCTCTGAAGCAGACAGCATTTAAAAATTTATAGACCAGTGAAAAGTGGTACCTGGAGGAGCTGAAGAGGTTATTATTTCTGCCCTGGTGAAAAACTTACAAGACTGACCCAAATGTGTGAAATATAGTGTGATACAGCAGGATAGAAGTGTTTTCCACCTTGCTTGTCTGGTTCTCTTTGTCCCGGCATAATAATGTTACATAATTCAGGATATACAACAGTTACAGTGAAGATCCTGGTATTTTTTTTTCTTTTTTGAATATTTTACGAGTATATATGAGAAAAGAACTCCGTTTTCATTTCTAGGTCAGAAATCATCCTTATCACACAAGCTGATAAAAGATAAGTGGCTGTTCACTTAGGTCAGTTTCCTTTACCACATACCCCACTCTAATGGCGGAAGGAAAGAGTCCTTTCAGCCGTATTCTTTAAAAATAACCCTTCCCTAAACCTTCCCTTCCTGTCGAAGGAGTTTTGATTTCCATCGGTATCCAAACAAATTCCCTTGGAAGGGAAGGGGAGATGTTCAGGTTGGTAGCACAGTAAAGCTAAAACGACCCATGCTGCTGATAAAGAGTATGGTGAAGCATTAGACTTACAAACTGATAGATTAAAGCACGCATACCTCATGATGGATAATGAAAGGACAACATATTTAAGATATAGGAGGTCGTCACCACATTCACGGCCTTTCCACTAACTTTGTCTCTGTTCAACATCAACTCTCCTCCTCTAAACATCACCTTTTTTTTAACTGAGACTCAGCTGTCTGAGGCAACTGACAGCAAACCCTTTTCTATATCCTCCTACTTTCTCTATACTCGTTTCAAAGCCAAACGTAGTTATTGTGTATATGTATGCAACGACTTATCTTGCTCTTGTGTTCCTGAACATGATTCTTATGAATTCTCTCCTCTCTTACTTCGGCTCTCCTGTCATTCTCTGAGTAAATATATCTGCACTGTTTACTTATTCCCTAATTCTACTGACTTTCAAAAATTCTTTGACTATTTTACTTCTGCGATGAACACATTCTATCCATTTCTCCTTTGTCTGAAATCTTCATTCTAGGAGATTTCAATGTTCACCACCACCTTTGGCTCTCCTCTCCTTTCACTGATCCACCTGGTGAATAAGCCTACATCTTTACTATCCTTATTGACCTAGAGCAACTTGTACAGCACCCTACCCGTATCCCTGGCAGCCTTGGAGAGAGCTCCAACATGCTTGGCCTATTACTTACAACTAATCCTTCTGCTTACACTGTCAATCTTTTCTCTTCGTTGGGATCCTCTGTTCATAACCTTATTACCTTAACCTATCCTATTGCTCCAGTGCGGCCTGTGAACCCTCCAAAGAAACGTCGTCTGTGGTACTTTGGAGCTGCAGATTGGGAGGCCCTCAGGCAGTACTTGTTTGATTTTCCCTGGAATGATTGTTGCTTCGATGCCCGGGAACCACTTGCGTATGCCTTGCGCATTACAGAGGTTATTCTCTCGAGCATGGAAGCATACATTACTTTCTCATATCCTCTAACTAATACAAGAAAGCCTTGGTTTAATCACGCTTGTTCTAATGCTGTCCACAACAAGGAGAGGGCCAATTAAAGGTACTAGAGTCAACCCACCCCTGAATCACAGATTTCTTATGTTTCTGCCCGGAATCGTGCTAAGTCTGTTCTTCGCTCTGATAAAAATAATTTCATCCGTACTAAATGCTCTCAACTCTCCAACTCGAATTCTTCCCGCTCCTTCTGACACCTTGGCAAAAACCTTTCTAACAAGTTTACCTCATCATCTTACCCTCCCCTTCTCAACTCTGATGGCTCTGTAGCTATTTCTTCTACTGATAAAGCAGATCTCTTTGCTCAGACTTTCTCCTCCAGTTCCACCTTAGATGATTCAGATGCTGTTCCTCCATCACTTTCCCCCTCGGACTTGCTCATGGCTGACATTAAAACTTCTTCAGCTGATGTATTTTCTGCCTTCACTGGCCTCATTACTATTATGGACCTGATGGAGTCCCTCCTGTTGTCCTCAAGAACTGTGCATCTGTGCTTACACCCAATACAGGCAAAGTCTTTCACCTTTGTCTTTCAACTTGTACCTTTCCTTCTTGCTTGAAGTTTGCTCTCATTCAGCCAGTCCCAAAGATGGGTGACCTTTCCCAACTCTGTAACTATCGTCCAATTGTTTTAATATCCTGTGTCTCTAAAGTTTTCGAGTTTATTCTAGACAGAAAAAATTTAAAGCATCTTTCCTGTCACAACCTTCTTTCTGATCGTCAGTATAGTTTCTGTCATGGACGCTCCACTGGCGATCTTCTCACCTACCTTTCAGACTCTTGGTCATCGTCCTTTCGGGACTTTGGCGAAAGCTTTGCCATTGTTCTTGATATCTCAAAGGCTTTCGATCGAGTCTGGCATAAATCTTTAATTTCCAAAATGCCCTCTTACGGTTTCTATCCTTCTCTCTGTGCCTTCATCTACAGCTTCCTTTCTGACCGTTCTATAGCCCCTGTTGTAGACGGCCATCGCTCTTCTCCTAGTTCTATCAACAGTGGTGCTCCTCAGGGCTCTGTCCTATCACAAACTCTCTTTTATTCATCAGTGATCTAAGCTGTACATCTAACTCTATCCATTCCTACACTGATGATTCCATCCCTCACCTTCCCATTCGGTTCCCACAACGTCCATCTCAGCAGTTACTTGAACAAACAAGGGATGAGGCTATGGCATACCTAATGTGACTTGAATCGTATCTCTGACTGGGGTAAAAATAATCTTGTTTTTAACCCTAGGAATCCCATCGACGTATGGGTACATCTGTCACAGGACATTTATACATTGCTGGTGCTGGTTGAGTAAAACTTTCGTTTCCCAAAATAAAACAATTTATTTACAGAAGTATGTTCAGATATGAATAATAGCCACTTAGGTATCAGGAGAGGAATCATATCACCACCTTGTGTCTTCCGTAAATAAGTTCCCTTCTGATCCTATCTTCACGATGGTCTGCCTTAATCTGGCCCTGCTCTCTAGAAGGACTATGTCATTGACTCTCCTACAGTTAAATATGAATCAGTGTATCTGTACGAAACTTTAATGAATCAGCATGAAACCCTAGTAAATATACTTAAACTCATCACTGAATTAACCACAAATCATCTACTGTAACTAAGTTGCCTTTAATACAAGAACAAGAACATAATATTAATGTATTATAAATATAACATAGGTTTATGTTAATTAACAAATATTTTATGTGAACAAAATAAAATCTTTACCAAAGCTCAATGAACTCCAGATCAAAGGAAGCCACATAATACGATGCTTCATGGAGCATTGTCTTCGAAGAAAACAAAAAAAGGATAGATTTAATCCAACTTACTTCTCAAACATCCAGAACAAATATCAAAGCAAAGTTTATAAATATCATCAGACTAACGAATCACTTCTTAAAATTAAGTATGCTCATTCAATTTCATTACACTGTGTAACTGACAATGTCATTATGTCATTATGTTTCGAATATGAAGTTTCCGACAATACAGTATCAGGATTCACACAGACTGAACCTTGTGATTCTTAATTTATGAGAATATATTTAAAGAATAGAAACTTTTAATCTTATCAATGCATTGATAAATTTACTATAAATCTTACGAATGTGACAACGTCACAAAGTTTTGTCACGGCTACACCCATCGACGTATGGGTACATTGCGCAATTCCAAGAGTCATAATTTGCACAATTTTCAAATTTCATGGGTGATTTTCGGTAGGCATATGTGGGAGACCTTCCTCTACCTGCTGTCAAGCGGGGATACTGCCTGACCCCACCTAACCCTCCCTCCCTCCCTCCCCCCACACTGGGAAATTCACCCGTTAGCAGTAACCTGGCCAGTAAAGTTATGTTGCCCCACGGTCTCTACAATGACGAAATTCACGGTGAAAGTGATTCCTGAAGTGGTGGACAAAGAAATAACGAAGCTAGAACAAGAAACAAACAGAAATGATGAGATGGAAATGTCACAAAGGAAGGTGTCATATGAGAATGTGTTTTGTGCCTGAACAATGCTTCTATTGCCTATATAAATGTGTGAAAACCAATATAGTCTTGAACTACACATAAATTCGTACCAAATACATAAATAAATACGTAATTTAAAGTGGCTTGAATTACTTAAGCCTTCCATAGTTCGTTTTCTTTAGCCAAGTACCCTGAGATAGAGGGAAAACGTAAGGCTGACTCGTCAGATGTAGCACCATTTATAGCCTCAGGAGGGCGATTTCTTTATGAATTTTCGATGTTTCTCACCAAAAGCGTTGGTTTGAGCCAAAAAAAAAAAAAAATCCGAAAATGCTTGGGACTGGGGGGTATCGGAGGTTGGAAATCGTTCGGGACATGACGGGTTAATGCATCAAAGACTCCGTTCTTACACCTATCAACCTGACAAAATCTTCCACAGGAGTACCCTCTAACATTTAATAATATCCAGCTCAATCCTGCATTATCCTTGAACATGCTTGGGGTTTCATTCACTCGGGATTTTTCTTGTAAAGATCATATTACATCTCTTGATCTGCTTCCAAGAGATTAGGTGTGTTAAGCCGAGTCCGAACCTTCTTTATCCCTGCACGGTTGTTGACTTTATAAATGGGTTTTATTTACCTCTGAGTAGAGTACAACTCTCATGTGTGAGGAGGGTCCCCATATACAGCACTTCTCAATAGGGTGGAGTCAAAGGCTTTTCGTCTCATTAACTCTCCTCCTCTTACTGGCTCCCTTCAACTTCTGTCTCTTCACCACGCTGTTGCATCTTTATCTCTTTTCTGTCGATACTTCAGTGGTCACTGATCCTCTGAACTGTCTGCTTGCATTCCTCCACCTCTACAGCGGGTGCGTAGTACCCATATAGCAACAAACTCTCATCCCTTTTCTGTCCAACTATCTAATCCAAGAGTGAACCGTTACTCCCAGTCTTATATTTATGCAACAGGTCAAATCTGGAACTGTCTCCCTCTGTCTGTAATTCCTACTGCCTATGACCTCGACTCTTTCAGACGCAGTGTGTCCACGCATCTCAAAATGAACGGATCTTGAATTTGGCTCTCTGTTGTATTGTTTTTTTTTTTTTTTCTGGAAGGAACTGTTATGGGCTCCTAGCCTTTGGTTCCTTCTTCCTCACATAAAAAAAAAAAAAGACTGTTGTATTCAGCCATAAAGGCCATTCTGGCCAACACTGCAGCTGTGTTCACTCCTCAAAAGAATATTTTGGTAAATTATATTCGAAGAATATTATTATCTTTAATGTTGTTATTCGTAAGTGTAAGAATCACTTAACATTCGTCTCATGTACTCACATGGCGGCACTCACTTGTTTTTTTTCCAGTTGCAAGACATGATCCTAACCACTCGTGTGACCTTTATGACAGATTTTACTTTTATGGGGAAATCAGCAGGCAAAATGTTTCTTGAAAAAAATTTTCGTGTGGCCCTGGCCATAATGTATAAAATTTGTCAGTGTCAGATCACATAAGGCTGGATGCATATCGGAGGTACTCCGTCATCTGCTCTGTTTATGACTGGCTGAACATCTCAGCTGACATTTTAACCTGCAGAGTCCCACCGACATACGATGCACGTCGCTATTTTTTTCCGCGGACAGACTCACCGACGCGCATCGTACGTCACTCAATTGCAAGGCCCATTATGTGCACATTTTTCAACATTCGCGGGTGATTTTTGGTAGGTATATGTGGGAGACCCTCCTCTACCTGCTGTCAAGCGGGGATACTGCCTGGCCCCACCTAACCCCCCTCCCCCACCTCCCTCCCACACTGGGCAATTCACCTGTTAGCAGTAACCTGGCCAGTAAAGGTATGTTGCCTCACGGTCTCTCCTATGACGAAATTCACAGTGAAAGTGATTACTGAGGTGGAGGATAAAGAAACAAAGAAGCTAGAGGTACAAACAAACAAAAATGATGACGTGGTAATGGCGCAAAGGAAGGTGCCATATACTTGGGTTTTGGGTGAGTGAACAATGCTTTTATTGCCTATATTATTGTGTAAAAATCAATATAGACTTCTACTGCACATAAATACATAAATACGTAATTTAAAGTGGCTTGAATTAGTTAACCCTTCCATAGTTCGTTTTCTTTAGCAGGTACCTTGAAAAAGAAGGAAAACGTAAGGCTGAATGACACCTGTATCAACATTTTGAAGCTAGGGAGGGCGATTTCTCCATGAATTTTCGATGTTTCGCACCAGAAATCGGTCGGGATCTTGGGGTAGGCTGGGTAAAAAAACTCTCGGGACTGGGCGGGTTAAAGTGACACAAATAGGACCTGAAAATCAGTATAATGTTGTAAATCATATTAGTAAAATTGTACAGTAGCTCTCATCGACAGTTCAAATATATTTAAGACAATAAACTACAAAAGAACGCACATAAATTGTGAAAGGATATTTGAAGAGACAGGTCAAATGATTCCATCAAGTTCCAATAATTTCAGCTGCGCGAAGGGAAGACCTTGCCTTCGAGCAGCTAGGATCGTTTTAATAATACCAGTTCAGTGAAAGATGTCCTTCTCATGCATTTAAAATGGAAGGAAAAGTTTTAAAATACGGGCATAAGTCCCGGATTATTAAAACCAGTTATGCAAAGGTGTAGGTCAACTCATAAATTATTTTCAGGCATTAAACACACACACACACACACACACACACACACACACACACACACACATACTGGGATATTGTTGGACTGCACTCCAGTTTACGTAATAGCATTTAAGTGTATGCAGGAACGTCAGACGTTATTTTTCTCTTATTGGTGTTAATAATTATTATACAAAATTGTGTGAGTATACTTTTCTATTAAAGATCTGTTAAAATGTTTGCCTGCTTTCCTGTCCCTAGGCAGAGTAAAGATGGAAAACATAATTCCTGAACCAGCGTTTACCTAGCACTTGCTTTCTCCCTGATGCCTCGAAGATTCAAGAGTAATATAAACTTGCCTGGAAATATGAATATCCCCAAGCTCTTGGTTGGCTGACACATGGGCTTCTTGAATTGACACGTGGTCAACAGGAAAGAATGAGAAGTCAGTGCATAACTTATTTTACTACTGAGAATGAATATTCGTTCTTAATTTTTTATCTAGCTGCTATATGAGGAAGACTAACATTTAATTCAATAGAAAAGAAGGGGCTTTAATTGTGGAATAGCTACCTCAATTAGCCAAGAGGAGATGAATTTCAATAAAAAGCTGTTGTAGAAAGCAATGTACAGGAAGTGCAGATGTGGATGTAACATTTGGACAATTTACGAAGAACTGCACCTTCTCTGTCTGAGCGCTTTTGTCCTTTATGAAACCCCAGGTCAGAAAGTTACCAATAGGAATAGACATTAAGCAAACAGTTAAAGAAAAGTACATCATTTAAGTACAATCCAATCACCATTCAGCAATGCAGGTGCGGTAAGAGACAATAGTATCCTCCACAGAGAAAGGACAGGTAGAAAACCAGTAGTCAACTTCCTGTCGAATACACAAAAGAGTTAGTTACGTGAAATTCAACTTATTTGAGAATTCCTTGATGAGTCTGGCATCCATGGAGTCTTTAAGGGTGACGGTGCTATATGGTTCATCAGAGTCTGGGATGAAGTCCACATAGGGCATGTAGTGAACACTCACTATCTTCATCCTGTGACCGTTCATATTAGGGAAC
>JAGKTI010012781.1:13498-24046 GCA_018397915.1 Birgus latro
TGATGATGAGAGATGGCATACCCTTTACATGTGTGGAAAATAGTGATGATGCACTACCTTTCCGGAAATGGATTGGCTGACGGTCATGTATAAGTTACATAAAGTAATAAAATTGTCACTGGTAGTCATTGAGATATCATTTATTTTTTCTCTCCTATTAAATATTTATGAAAAAATAAAGCCAATCAAAGTTGGAGATTATCGTACCTCGCGTGAAACGTGCACCCTCACTGTGACGTCACAGACCCTGCAAAGGCCACAGCTGGCCGCCACTCACAACAATGTCTGAGATTCATGCTTCAGTGTCAGTTAGATTTTGGTGATATTCAGCTGTTATCATCATACTAGGTATGTAAGACATAGTGTGATAGCTCTCTTAACCCGTCACGTCCCGACCGATTTCCTACCTCCGATACCCCCCAGCACCGAGCAATTTCGGATTTTTTTTTTTTTTTTGCTCAAACCTTCGATTTTGGTGAGAAACATTGAGATATCATACAGAAATCGCCCTCCTGAGGCTATAAATGGTGCTAAAGGTGATGATTCAGCCTTACCTTTAGTTCTTTCTCAGGGTATCTGGCCTTAAAGAAAACGAAGTATGGGAGGCTAAACTAATTCAAGCCACTTTGAATTACGTATATATTTATTTGTTTTGTACGAATTTATGTGTAGTACAAGACTATGTTGGTTTTCACATAATTAAATATGCAACAGAAGCATTGTTCAGTCACCAAACACATCCACATATGGCACCTTCCTTTACGACATTACCACCTCATCACTTCTGTTAGTTTCTTGCTCTAGCTTCTTTATTTCTTTGTCCTTTACCTCAGGAATCATTTTCACTGTGAAGTTCGTCATTGGAGAGACCGTGGGGCAACATGTCTTTACTGGCCAGGTCACTGCTAACAGGTGAATTGCCAAGTGTAGGGGGGAGGGGAGGGAGGGGGGTCAAGTGGGGCCAGGCAGTATCCCCACTTGACAGCAGATAGAGGAAGGTCTCCCAGATATGCCTACCAAATGAACCCCCATGAAACTTGATAATTGTGCAAATTATGAGCCTTGCAATTGCTCGACGTACCCGTATGTCGATGGGTCTAGCTGTGACAAAACGTTGCGACATACCCATACGTCGACCGGACGCCTCGGGTTAAGGATGAAGTATGCTATGTTTGTGCTTTAGTAAAGAGTTTTGTTGGTTTTAGAGAGACTCGTAGTGACGGCAAACCTTGCTCCAACCAGGGGGTACCTGTGGGACAACTCAGTAGCACAAAGATTAGATTTGATAAAGTCGTAATGAAGCGATTAATGAACTGAATCAGGATAAGTATTGCTAGGTACTGACTCCAGGGGCATATAGCCCTGAAACTGGGCAGTAATACATAGGGAAGATGTCACAAAGACTGGAATTACTTCAGTGTTTTTTCCTCCTAGATAGGCATGACTGTCAACAACTAGGCCTCTGTGGAGTATTTGGTTATCTGATTTCTTGGTCTTAAGTACTAGTGATGTTTGAACATCTTTTTAGTAACAGCCAGCCTGATCTGGAGAATATGATAATCACATCGCTATCAATAGCTTAAGCCAATTAAATTAGGTTTAGTTTTACTTGACAGGTGACTGTTAGGGTATGTTACGCTGTATATGCCAGGCAGTTATAATTTTTATCACAATATAAGTTCATACACACGTAATTATCTGAAAACTGGTAAAATTTGTGTTTAATTGACTATTACTAAAATTTCAGGATTCAGAGCAAAAATTTGCTGAAGTTAGCTGGAGTGTTTCACTTCTAGCTTGACAGCTTGCCTTGACAGACTTCTGTTTTGTGCAAATATTGATGTACAGTGTAAGTACATGTATTTGTGGTTCAAATTAAGTTTTATGCAAAATGGAATTCTGTCAATGCATGTTGACAATCTGAAGGGTAAATATCTGCTAACTTTAGCACAGTTTAGCTCTAAAATTGGATTTGTTTTTAATAGTCATATTAAGCACAATTTTTTTACTGGATTTCAGATAATTAGGTGCGCATGAACCTTTATGGTGATAAAAATTGTAATATTCTCCCCGATTCAGTATTTCCTCTCAAAGCTGCACAACAGTATGAGTTGCCACTTGTGATCGGGTACTCCTGACGCGCTGCTTGCCACCACAACTTCCTGGATTTCATCTCTTGGAACAGTGATGAATCTTTTTTCTGGAAAGTCAAATGGCCACCCCTTACAGGATTATGGTGTCTGGCAATAGACAGATAGACAGTTAGATTCTACCTGTGTTCTTGCACAGTGAAACAAAGCACCAGTGTTGGTTATTTGCTGACTTGGACAAGACGAAGCGATGCTTGGCTAAGCAGCAGTACCACAATCACTCAGCTGGGGATCCGGGCTTGGCGGCCTGTGACGTCACAGCACTCTAGGCTCTCTTCCATCAACAACCTTTTGTGCAACTTTGAAAGCTCATACCTCCAAAAGTTTACTTTGGTTTGTCAAATTAACTACATAATAAATAACTCAACACATTCATCACCCAAACAAATTGTTTACTAAAAAAAAAAAAAAATCGACCGTCAGCCAGTCCGTTGTATTTACGATGATGATGATGATGATGGTGATGAGAAATGGCGTACACTTTATATCACTGGGAAATGGTGATGATGTACTACGTTGTCCAGAATTGTAGTTGTAATAGTTATGATGATGATGATAAATGAGACATTGTTTACCAGTTTAACAGTGATAAATGATAATGATGATAATGCTGGGAATGATGAGAGGTTGGTAATCAGTCTCTTAAAACTAGTAATGATAAGTCACGAAGTTGTTAAATCTGTCCCTTAATACATATTTGCTGTTGAACTCACTTTGAGATGTATCATACCATGATTTTAAACTGTTTTTATCATAATTTTAAAGAGTGGGTAATATTTGGAAATAATCTTACTTGTCTCTCAAACATATACATGCATTAATTTTTATGCTCCAGTATATTTTTTTATTCCTTCTCTGTTTCAGACATCTTCCATCACTCATTCTTGTTCTTATTCTCATATTGTCTCGTATGTAATTTTACACGATTTATGAAAACATACTTTCCAACAAGGGGATGTCATTCTGAAGAAATGTGCTTTCTCTCAATGAAGTTAAATCTCTTTTGAATAGAAACTGAATGCCCGCTTGTCCAGCATTGCAGTACATACAGCGACGGTACACCACCAACTGTTGCAGCTCTCTTGGCTCACCCACACCTGAAAGAGAAAATATGTTGGTATAGTTTGAGTATAATATATAGTCAATGGCTGCTACAGTTAACCCGCCGAGTCCCGACCGGTTTTTTACCCAGCCTACCCCCAGATCCCGACCGATTTTCGACTTTTCGTTTTTTGGCTGAAACCTTCGCTTTTGGTAAGAAACATCGAAAATTCATAGTGAAATCGCTATCCTGAGGTAAAAAAATGATGATACAGGTGTCATTCAGCCTTACGTTTTCATTCTTTTTCAGGGTACCTGGCTAAGAAAACGAACTATGGAAGGGTTGACTAATTCAAGCCACTTTAAATTACGTATTATTTGGTACGAATTTATGTGTAGTAAAAGTCTATAATGGTTTTCACACAATAATATAGGCGTTTATAAGCACTGTTCACTTACACAAAACCCCAGTATATGGCACCTTCCTTTACGACATTACCACCTCATCACTTCTGTTTGTTTCTACCTCTAGCTTTTTTGTTTCTTTGTCCTCCACCACAGGAATCACTTTCACAGTGAATTTCATCATTAGAGAGACTGTGGGGCAACATACGTTTACTGGCCAGGTTACAGCTAACAGGTGAATTGCCCAGTGTGGGGGGGAGGGGGGAAGGGGGGTTAGGAGGGGCCAGGCAGTATCCCCGCTTAGCAGCAGATAGAGGAAGGTCTCCGACATATGCCTACCAAAAATCACCCGCAAATGTTGAAAAATGTGCACACAATGGGCCTTGCAATTGCGTGACATACGATGTACGTCGTTGGGTCTGTCCGCGGAATAAAGTAGCGACGTACATCGTATGTCGATGGGACCCAGCGGCTTAAACGGTTTATTTTTTTATGCATAGAAACTGAAAGGATAATGAGAAATAAAAGACAATCATGAGCAAAAGTTCGTCAACAAAACTGCCCAGATTATGTCCCTCTCGTGCTTTAGTTGTGTACTAAAAAGAGTATTACATTCACATTAAAATAACTCATGTAACACCTCTCAGAGTCACTGGACATTTGCCCATGGCGGTACCTTAACCTAACAGAAGCCCATAAGTGAATATGGATGTCCTCCCTATGACAACAGTACTTTGGCCAGACAGTACAGGGAGTAAAGGGAATTAATGTGTAGCTGACCAGAGACAACACTGAATGTTGACCTATGACCAACGGTAAGGTGGTTGACGTAGCAAGGAGA
This sequence comes from Birgus latro, assembly GCA_018397915.1. Lineage (NCBI taxonomy): Eukaryota > Metazoa > Arthropoda > Malacostraca > Decapoda > Coenobitidae > Birgus > Birgus latro. The sequence continues at coordinate 17,936 of JAGKTI010012781.1, forward strand.
GGTGTTGATAGAAAGTTATGACTAAAGTAAGATAAGCTGTGGCAACTTCTTCACACCAAGCATCCAGACTATTAAATAATCTTAATGACTATAGAATTTTCTGGTCAGCTCTCAGTTTTTTTCAGTGACTTTAACGAGTCATCACCCATTCCCCCACTAAAATCTTCAGATGGAAACACCATAAATGATCCGCTTCTCCCACGAGTCATTTAAGTTTTTTTTTTTTTTCACCTCTGTGTAATATCACCTCTGTGTATTATGCATTATCCTACAGACCCAGAGATACTGGCTTTCATTAAGGTTCATTATGGTCACAACTGGATCCGTAAACCGTCAAACTGAGAAATGTGAACTTTGTTACTCTTCCTACATTAGTATTCTCAACAGCTTATGTCTTTCCTTAGGTCCTCTGCCTTACCAGTAAATCTGTACGATAGTATAAGCTGTGGCATTTAAGCCATTATGAAAAGCATAGTGCAAGGGGGTATGAGGGTTTCAACATGTGAGGCACCCAAATTCTCGGTGAAGCCTCCACAAACCCACAACATCCACTACAGTACATGGCAGCACATCCACACACACCAAGGAACATCAAAACAACACCCAGCACACGATATCACACAAATACTATCATCTCTGCCCCCCTGCCCGCCTCAGACCAGCTTCCAGAAGCATTTTCATATTCAAATCACTCGCCATTCCACTCAGTCACTCAAAGACAACACACAGCTGCATGCACGGCCTCCAGATATCCATCTTTCCGAACGCTACCTCCCCCGTGAGGACGGGATCCACCTGGGCAGGCTGAGATGTGGGCATCATCCAGCCCACTTAAGTTATCAAAATGACTCCATCGCTGACGCCTATCCAGGATGTAACACAGCACCCCATACTATTAAGCACATCATGGAAGACTGCATTGCACACAATCACCTGCGCCAACAACACAACATACACTTCTTGAGAGCTCTGTGGGAAAGTTCGGTCTCGGCCATGGCCTTCCTTAGGGACTCGGGGCTGTTCGGCCAGACTGCCTAGGGAACAACAACTACTACTACTACTACTACTGCTACACTTTCTGCCAGTGAATGTATTTTTCACTTTACTCAAGCTATCCCCAGACAATTTTTGGCCTACAATTTTACAGTGAAGAGAAATATACCCTTTAATAACTGTTTACCATGAGAGGTTGTCGTATGCTGAATAAAACCGTCTGTTAACAGCAAGAATATACAGCAAAAATACCTTATTCTCTTTTGGTGGTTTGTTCAACGTGCAAATTAAATTGCAAAGTGGTGCTACAAATCCTTAAAGACCTACAACCATGAGGTCTGTACTTAACTATTTCTGACGATGTTGAGTCCACGGAATTTAAAGTTGGAAATCAGCGGTGTAATGGCGAAGTACACAGCGTGAAGACTGTTGCGCAGGAGAGGGTGGAGAAGAACCAACTCCATGCCTTTGCTGCCGCCTACCACCACAACACGCGTGTCTGCTTTCTTCCACATTCCAGCCTCCTCAAACAGACTGCATGGTGGAAACGGTGAGATTAGATCTGGCATCAGTTAAGTGAATAAGAAAGAACATGAACGGGCAAAAATTTTGTATTAATGTGTTTCGTTATGCAAATGAAAGGTTTATACTATAATATTATTAACCGAAAATACGAGTACATGAATGACTGATGTCAAGTAGACTGCAGTGAAGCTGTTTTACCAGCATGATGCGATGAATTATGTTGATATTAAGGGTGTGCAAAAATAGATCCCAGAATCGATGCCGGTGATTCTGGAGAGATAGATACCACAGAATCGACTCTAAAACTTTAGAACCTATTCTTGAGAGTGAGAGTTTTCAAACACTCCCATTGACTCATGTCACGAGTTGCTGTACTCGGGGGGTAAGTAGAGGCCGGATGTAGAATGTGGCAACTCAATCCTGGATAGACAAGTCCGGCGATTCGGAGTTTGTGTCAGCGGGAGTGCCCCTGCCTTGCTCCGGGCGTGATGTAAGAATCGATTCCAAAATCATAAACATTATGAATCGTATTACTTTGTCTTTGAGCTGTAAAGAGGACATAGTTAACTGAGAATTATACAATGAAGGTATATATAAGAAAAATACCATTATGCAGAATTGTATTTCTGTAAACAGAATTTTAAAAATACGAGTTTATTAATATCTTTTGTTACATATGCAAGAAGTACGAAAGATACAGCATTAATTAATTATTTGTGTTTTCAGTCTCCCACTATGCTATCAGAAATCACGTTCATCGAGTTACTCTGCCTCGTATGACCGACAGTATTTGCTTACTTTGAGGAATCGATTCTGGAATCCACTCCAGCGAATCCACTGGTACTGGGTATCGGAATCGTCGATTCTGAATTTATCGTTTGTTGTCCAGCGTTTAACATATATATTTCATCTCATAGTACAGTGAATAACTGTATGACCCATTTCACTATGCATGCTATGGATTGTTCTTTCTCTTTCCTACTTTATCTTCATTTATTTATGCTATCCACACAAAGAGGTGGGAAAGATCAGGATGGTGCAAAGATTAAAGTAAATTCTTCCTGGAAAATATAAGCAAAAACTGTAAAATGGACTGAAAAAAGGCTTTGCAACTTATTTTCTGTACTGCATTGGAATAGTACGCCCATATTACGAATTTATATCTGTTCCAGAGCATTTGTGTGTGACTACCATCATAATCTATTGTTAGTCTTTTGTTATAGCTTAGTAGTAAAGACGGAGAGATAGTAGTTTTAGACAAAGTTAAAGCAGAGAGCTGAGTGACTGAAGTAAAGATAATGTTGAGAAATCCGGTGAGTAAAAACGAGGTGGTTTGTGGAGTAGTAGAGGAGGAAATGAGGATCATATATCTACAACATATTTCCCAGGCTTTCTAGTTAAACAAAATAATTTATACAAATCCTTCCATTCTGCACACACATAGTACCTGAATGCCTCGTTGGTGTTGTTTGTGTTGGTGTCAAGGACGAAGATGACAGATCGGCAGGTGGTCCATCTGTCCCCCCACACCCAGGCTGGAAGAGCTTCTTGACCCGGGGTTCCATCTAATACCATAACCGCAGGACTCACTCGCCTGGATTAACCACATTATTTTTATAATTATGCGCCATGAGTTAAGGTAACTTATTTATTCAAGCCCTACAATAGCTGTTTCACCCTAGCTAAATTAAGGGAAATTTATTCATCAGGCAGATCCCAGCCACAGTCAGAGGAAAAGGCGTGTTCATAAAGCGTCAGGACTGGTTTTATTTTCATGTTCAGAGAAGTTCTAAATCATGTTATGCAACCTTAACTTGCTCTTACACGTCTGTGACTGTTCAGTTTTCGTACTCTCTTTCTTCGGATGTGTTCGTGCTGCCATTTAAGTTGCTGTTTTTACAGTGTGGCATTTGGGATGATTAAAAAAACGAGCCACGAGTGTGCCCTGTATTGTGCCGGATATTAGGTAAAGCAATTTTTGAAACATACTTAATGCTGGAAAAAGCTCATAGAGAAGATGCAATGAGTCGTGTTTAAGTTCTTGTTGGTATCGCCCCTTCTAGGAAGGGAGAACATAGTGGAAAGTGTTGAACGTTCAGCGAGACCGTCAACAAGCAGACATTGCAAGACATTTGAAAAGGTGCATGATCTGGGTAAACCGGACAAAAGTATGAAGATAAGAGCATCATGAGGTGAAGCTGAAATTTCATTTCGGTCATATCAACAATTTTAACTGATGATTTCGTCATGAGACACCGAAGCTTGTTCCACGACTGCTGATGCCTTAGTACAAGGGGTACCTGATGATCACATCCACTGAAATGTTTCGTTGTGCAGAATCTGACGCAGACTTTCTCATATCTATCATTCCTGGTGATGAATCGTGGATCTATGTCTCCAGGCCTGAAATAAAGGCTCAGATTTCAGTGGGAAAGTCCCCATCATCACAAAGACCCAAGAAAATTCGCCAAGTTAGGAGCAAACCTAAAATATTGCTATTGTCATTGATCAAGATGGCATTGTTAATCATTATCACGCTCTAGAGAGTCAGACTGAATAAGAGTATTACTTAGAAATTATACTTTGTGTATGTGATGCAGTACACCGCAATTGACCAACAATGTCGTCTCAAAGTCCCTGGCACTCCATGGCAACGCACCAGCACAGGAGAATCATGGGATCGCACAAACGTAGAACCCTCCATATTCACCAGACCTTGCTCTGTAAGACTTACCATTTTCCTAGACTGAAAATCCATCTTAAAGGAAAAATATTTGAAATGTTAAAGTGATTCAAAGGAACACAGAAGAGACGCGTCACTTGGTAACTAATGAGGACATCAAGAGGTGCTCTGAACAATGGAAAGCCTGCTGGAATAAGCGTATTGACTCACAAGGAAAATACTTAGTAAGGAACGTCCCTCTTTATATATATGTTTTGTAAAACGGTAAATGTAGCAATAGTCTCTAATTTTTAAACATACCTAAAAAAAAAAGTAACCAATTAACTGTGTCGTTATAACTCTAATATGTGAATTCCATCATCATTGTTGTCATTAATGCTGTTGCTACTCTCACCTTTGCCATCACCACAGTTATAGTCACTACCACTGCTACCGACATTCCCACCCTTCTTTTTCGGCCCAGCGGTAGGGTGTCACTGTTTAGGCCAGACTCACAATCACTCGCCATTCAACCCCGGGAAACCAGACATCATACAGGCAAGAATATCCGCACCACTTACCCATTTCACATTACTGATCACCTGGAGCCAGTCTGATGGAGATCACACCACTCAGGAAAAAAGAAACGGGGATACAGTTAACTGGTTACTCATTTTTTTTTTTTTTTTGTGTCCGACTCTGGGCATAGGCTTCACAGCCTGCTATCAAGGCCCAGTCGTCCTCCTACAATCTACATGTCACCACTTCGGCGCTTAACACCCACCGTCCATATTGAATACATGCTAGGGCTGTCTCATACAGGACTGGTGGGGGAGTCGAGTGCAGAGGTACTGGTTTGAACTCTAATCTCCTTAGATTGTGTCATAATTTCAAACGATCTAGTTTATTGCGTGCTGGGATATACATGCATGAAAGGTCGAAGAACTCTTTAGTACATTAATAATCGATCAGAGTGTGGCAGGTTTCTGTGTAAAGAGAGAATAAAGTGTTTGGGATCGTTCAAGGTCAGCATTAGCTAACAACATGGCACTGTTGAATGGGATGTTAGATGTAAACACAGAATGGATTACACATGTGGGACTGGCAAAGGTAATGTTAAAAATAAGGATGAGGCTTTATTATGCATTCTTTGTGAACTGTGGCATCACATCACCTGTGAGGATATGCCAGTGAAGGTCTATGAGTTTTTGAGAAAGCATGAGATTGATACAATTCAAGTGTAGTGACATAGCTGCTATTACAGTATATTTGTGGGAAATAGTTTTCCCAAGAGCAGTTGCGCTTTTTACTTTTTAAAGTAGTTGTCCCTGTTGAAAGCAGAGGAAAACCATTCAAGCGGTTTTTTAACGCAGAGATTACGTTTTAGTTAATAATTCTTATTAGTAGTAAAATAAATGCTACTGTGTTTAACCCTTGTGGATAACTATACTGTGAATACCTGTCAATACTTAGAAATTTTCCAGTGACCTGACTGCTTATGCGTGGTAGGATGACGTGTATCCCGACGAGAAAACGGAGGGAGGTTTAATACTTATTCACATAGATGATGTGAATATTTGGCTTTAGTTTTTTTTAAAACTAAGATTAGATTAAGTTAGATTTACTTTGTATATTTCATGAAGTAATTCAACTATATTCAGCTAATTGTAATTAAATAATAGTTAGCATCTCTGAATCCCATGAGGGAAGAGAGACTCGCCATTTTTTCACTGTTCCTAAAGCTCCTTTGAGCCGCACGTTGTAAAAATCGCACCTAAGGGTGTTTGGAAAGGCCCAGACTAATCGACCAAGACCTAACGCCTGTCGTCATCTGTTATTCCGACTTTATCTAGCTAAGTAACCTTTATGATTTTGCCAAGTCGTGGGGATTAGCTAGGATATAAGGAGATAATTAGCTACTGGTGAGAAAA
>JAGKTI010012782.1:0-24045 GCA_018397915.1 Birgus latro
AACGGACTTCAGTAGACAGGAATTCGCTTTTATCGGACTCGAGGAGCTACCAGACTAAACTCCTATATATCGGAAAAAGTCCGATATAGCCAGAAAGCAGTCTGGACTGCCTGTCAACTTCAGCTATGTTCACCACAATAAGACAAGTAAAAGACATGTTTTTCAGTGCACAGTACAGTATTATTATACCATTTGATTAATGTAGTGAAGGTATAACACAGTACAATACTGCAATGGTGGTGAAAACTACCGATGCAATCCGGACTAATGTCTGATATATCGGAAAAAGTCCGGATTAGCAGGGGTAAGTCCGGATGTCGCTTTTATCGGAAAATCGCATATTTCGGACTGGCCGGAGCCCCAATTAGTCCGTTATAGTGAGGTCTTACTGTATATATATATACTGTATACTGTATATATACACACACCCCACCCTCGGCTATCACTCCTAATTGGTGTCACCATGGCTGTGCTATAGCCAAAAACGTGATAGCTGAAGTGAAGAACTTATGGTATTAATTCTGATTGGTGCCATGACCTCAATATTTACCCCTAAGATACCTGTTTTGTACCACATAATAACATATTATAGTAAAAAAATGAGCATACTGTACAGACTTTATCTGCGCGCTCTACTGTTTATAAATAATGAAGATGGCGGCTGCTTCAGCTGTGTACTGCAAGTGCTCCAACTGTGGACTTTTTTCACTTCTATGAGGAGGTTGAACTTCACCAAATTCACTGTGTTAAGTAATGAAACACTTAAGAGTCTTTGGGTATACTGTAGTGACTAGTTTATAGGTTTGTTTGTAAAACTGCTATGAAAGTGTTGGTGACGAAGCACCTATCTCTAAGCCAAGACGAAGTATAAGGCCTCCCATCATCATCATCACGTATATAAAAGTGGTTATTAATGTATTATAGTGGAGTTTTATTCACACTTGAGCATACAGACTTTATCAAATGAACTTCTTCAATCACTGCTTGAGTAGCATCCTCTGCCATCTTGAATGTTTTGGTTGGTCAGCTGATGTGTCCACCTGACCAAGCTTTTTTTTGCTCGATCCACAAGGCTGGTGCGTGATAGCAGGTATTTAGTGCGCGATAGAGGAATTTGGGTAGGTTTTTTATACATGTGTGATAGTGGCAAAAAGCTATAGCGGAACCCGCAACAGCCAAGGGTTGGGTGCATACAAATATTTTTATAGTTCGTTACCGTAATATACAAATATTTTTATAGTTCGTTACCGTAATACAGTAATCCCTCCAATATCCGACGTAATAGAGCCAAAGGCATGTCCGGATACTGGTTTTGTCCGGATATTGGTCCTGAAGCTCCAGCACTGGTTTTTCATGACCCTAACCTAACCTAACCTAAATCAGAAAACTACCTTCCTACCTCCCTAGTGGACATGTATAGCACTTATTTAGGTCCCTTTTCACATAAATAATGCATACATAGCATGAATTTATTGAATTTTAACCAAAAAATGATGATTTAGGAGTAAGTGAGTCATAAGAGCTCGAACTTGCCAGCATAGTATAAGTAAGTATCGGACATGGAAATCATCTTTTCTCACATTTTATGCACTAAATTATTGGATACAAAGCATCAAATACAGTAAATGATGTAAACTGTTACCAGAAAAATGTTTAGGTTAGGTTAAGTTAGGTTAGGTTTGGTTAGGTTAGGTTAGGTTATGACCGGACCTGAAATTCACTGCTTCAACCTTTTTCATAGCGGGTGCACTTAATAACCATGCAAGAAAGAATTAAATTAAAAGCAGGAAATTATGATTAACACAATGTTAGGTTAGGTTAGGTTAGAACCGGACATGAAATTAACTGCTTCAAACTTTTTTCTAGCTGTTTTACTTAAGAACCATGCATGGAAAAATTAAATAGCAAGCAGAAAATTATGATTAACATTTAGGGTAATTTTTTAACACATGTACAGTATGATGAAAACAGGTTAGGCATGAAAATCTTTATGGTAACCATAGGTTAGGTTAGGTTAGGACCGGACACGAAATTAACTGCTTCAACCTTTTTTCTAGCTGTTTTACTTAAGAACCATGCATGGATAAAATAAATTGCAAGCAGGAAATTATGATTAACATTTAGGGTAACTTTTTAACACATTAACAGCATCATGAAAACAGGTTAGGCATGAAAATCTTTATGGTAACCATAGGTTAGGTTAGGTTAGGACCGGACATGAAATTAACTGCTTCAACCTTTTTTCTAGCTGTTTTACTTAAGAACCATGCATGGATAAGTTAAATTGCAAGCAGGAAATTATGATTAACATTTAGGGTAACTTCTTAACACATTAACAGCATCATGAAAACAGGTTAGGCATGAAAATCTTTATGGTAACCATAGGTTAGGTTAGATTAGGACCAGACATGAAATTAACTGCTTCAACCTTTTTTCTAGCTGTTTTACTTAAGAACCATGCATGAAAAAATTAAATAGCAAGCAGGAAATTATGATTAACATTTTCGGTAATTTTTTAACACATGTACAGCATGATGAAAACACGTTAGGCATGAAAATCTTTATGGTAACCATAGGTTAGGTTAGGTTAGGACTGGACATGAAATTCACTGCTTCAACCTTTTTTCTAGCTGTTTTGCTTAAGAACCATGCATGGAAAAATTAAATAGCAAGCAGGAAATTATGATTAACATTTTCGGTAATTTTTTAACACATGTACAGCATGATGAAAACACGTTAGGCATGAAGTTAGGGTACTTACGAACAAAAAGCGGCCGTCCTGATGTAATAACCCACTCTATCATCTCAGACTCTGACAGGAAGACGTTGCACCTGACACACCTTTCCACTTGAGAATCACCAGCACTTCTCACCAACACTTTCACCAAGGTTTTTTTTTATAACTGGAATAACATCACTTCACTGCACTGTACACAACAGTAAATTCCCGTGTGGTCTAGTGATGATCCATGGAGCCTTGTGAACTTCTCAGCAGCAGCTTTCAGCTCCGTTCCACGTACCAACACACCAGCAGCTCGTTGTTGTCGATACGAAATCAACGTGGAGCGGTCGATGTCTGCATACTTAGGAGTAAACATCACCTTCCTCTGCACGTTTCGTCTGGTCTTCGATGTGAAATCAGCCGTGTACTGCTGTAGTTTGTCTCGGGACTTCTTGATATCAAACAAGGTGGAGCAAGGGAGGTTGAACTCACGTAAGATGCGCCCTGTTGACCAGCCGGCGTCCACCTTGTCCAATATCTGCCTCTTCTTCTCCAGAGTCAGAACCACTCTTTTCCTCTTCTCAGGATGAAGAAGGTGAAGAGCAGTATCAAGCACTGTAGGAGGTAGGGTATCACCACAAAAGCAATCACTTCGGCCACCATTTTCGGAGTTGTTCACGAGGAAGGAGGGGAGTGGGTAATGGCGACCGATAGTGGCGTCACGAGTGTAAACAGAGGGGATCGGCACGCGCGGGAAATTCAAACTGACGCGGTCCCAAAAAATCGAAAATTAATCGATTTTTTTCGGATTTTTTTTCATTTTGGGGGTTGGGCAGCCCACAATATCCGGTTAGTATGTCCGGTTATTGGACGTCCGGATATTAGAGGGATTACTGTATAAGGATTCCTTTACCATGTCTATCACTGCTCTACTGAAACTGTTTCTACCAATTACATATTAACCCATCACGTCCCAGCCGATTTTCCACCACTGACCCCTCCCAATCCTGACCAATTTTGGATTTTTTTTTTTTTTGGCTCAAACCTCCGCTTTTGGTGAGAAACATAAAAAATTCAAAGAGAAATCGCCCACCTGAGTTTATAAATGTTGCTACAGGTGAGAGTACCCTCACCTTTTCATGCTCTATGAGGGTACCTGGCTTCAAAGAAAATGAACTATGGGAGGGGTAACTAACTCAAACCACTTAAATCAGGTATTTATTTATTTATTTAGTACGAATTTATATGTAGTACAAAAGTATATTGGTTTTCACACAATAATATAGGCAATACAAATGTTGTTCACTCACCAAAAACATCAATATATGGCACCTTCCTTTATGACATTACCACCTCATCACTTCCTCTGGCTTCTTTCTTCCTTTGTCCTCCACCCCAGGAATCACTTTCACCGTGAATTTCGTCATTGGAGAGACTATGGCGCGACATGTCTTCACTGGCCAGGTCACTGCTAACAGGTGAGTTGCTGAGAAAATGGTGTGCAGGGGAGGGGAGGGGGGGTCAGGAGGGGCCAGGCTGTATTCCCACCTGATGGTGGGTAGACGAAGGTCTCCCACATATGCCTACCAAAAATCACCCGTGAAATTTGAAAAATCTGCAAATGACGTACCTTACAATAGCAAAACGTATGGGTACTTGTCGGGTGTCACCGTGACAAAACGTGGCAACGTACCCATACGTCGACGGGACGCCTCAGGTTAATGGGAATCGATCATTCATTCACCCTTTTGTCTCTTACTGCATTATTTCTTTACTATTCGGAACCAATATGGTACATTTTTACAAGTTCCCAATAATGGCTTTGGACATGAAACCATCTGAGTTTTTTATGTGCTTAACTCAATTTTGATACTGATTTTACTGGAAATACAGTAAATATATACTACTGATAATATGGCATCATATTCCCTGCAATCTTATTTAAAGGGTCCAGAAAAGTGTCCCAAACCTACAAACCTATTCTAATTACCCAACCTAACTTTTTTTTTTTTTAATGCAAGACAAAAGGAACCAAAGGCCAGGAGCCTGCAAAACTGTTCCCTACAACAAAAAACAAAAACATGATAACAGAGGACCAAATTCACAATCCATTAATTTCAAGATGCCTGGACACACTGCGTTTGAAAGACTGGAGATCATAGGGAATAGGAAATAAAAACAGAGCGAGACAGTTCCAAAGTTGACTTGTTGTCTACATGAAGGACTCGGACCTGTTATATACATGAAGGACTTGGACCTGTTGTATACATGAAGGACTCGGAATAACGGTTAACTCTTGCATTAGAAAGTTGGACAGAAAAGGGATGAGAGTTTGTTGTGAGATGGATGCTATGCACCCGCCATAGTGGTGGGAGGATGCAAGCATCCCTTAGCATAAGCTTGTAGTAGGTTCTCCAAGCAACAGCAGCAGCAGCCACGATTACAGGTAACTTAAAATAACAACCAACAGTCCAGCATGACCTGTTCCAAGGATGACAAATTACAGTGGACTTAAACTCCAAAACAATGAAATTTCAAAACAGGAATGATCTACATTCCAATTACAGCAACAGAAAATGTTAGGGGATGTGGTAAGAACTTGGTTAATAAGTTCTATCTATCTACCTATCTATTGCCAGATGCCTTAATCCCATAATGGGTGGCCACAAACAAATTGCCTCCATGTCATCCTGTCCCCTGCCATTTCATTGCCTTGCTCCCAGCTCACACCTCCCTCTCTAATATACCTCTCCACTCCATCCCTCCATCTCATCCTTAGCCTCCTCCCCCCTCCCCCCTCCACCTTACTCACATACTGAACACTCTCTTCATCAGTCTCTCACTCTCCATCCTCTCAAGGCCAAACCAACTTAATGTGTTTCTCCTAATGCTTCCTATCACATCCACATCCACACCACAGCACTCCTTCACTTCCTCATTTGTCAGTCTGTCTCTCCATGTGACTCCACAGGCTCCTCTCAAATAACTCATTTCCACTGCTCTCACTCTTGACTTGTGTCCCTCCAACAAGGTCCAAGCTTCACTTCCATACATTGGAGTTGGTATCACAATACTGTCATGTAGCTAGTAGATTTTTCACTTCCCTGTTTCTTGTCACTGCTTTCAACGAACCAGCAACCTTCCTTCCCTGCTGCACCCTTTCAAGCACTTCACCCTCTAACCTTCCATCCTTACTCATCACACTACCCAAGTACTTAAACGCACTCACATTTTCCATTTCCTCCTCATCCAACCTCACTGCACATTCACTGACTTCACTTCTCTCAAAAACCATCCCTTTACTCTTCCCTACATTTACCTTTAGATTCTGTTTCTTACACACTCTCCCAAACTCATCCACCAAGCCTTGCAGCTCCCCTTCGTCTTCACTTAACAACACAGTATCATCTGCAAACAACAGTACTGGTAGTTTCCAAACACTGCCCTTTCTCACTAGGGCCACTCCAACATCCACTGCCCGACCTTGTATCTCTTTTACAACCCCATCCATATATACACTGAACAACCATGGAGACATGACACATCCTTGTTTCAATCCAACTTCAAACAGAAAAATTTACTCAGTTCACTATCCACACGTACTGCAGCTTTAGCACCCTCATACATACTCTTCATGGCCTTCAGCAACTTCCCATCTACTTCATATATTCTTAATACTTTCCACAATTCTTGTCTATCCACCCTGTCATATACTTTCTCCAAATAATAAGTTCTATCTATCTATAACCCGACGCCCTAATCCCGCAAAGGGTGGCCACAGACAAAACGCCTCAAGTCGCTCTGTCACCCACCATTTGCCTACCCTCCACCCACCTTACTCCCCCCTCCCTCATATACCTCTCAACTTCATACCTCCACCTCATTCTTGGTCTTCCCTTCCCTCTCTCTCCCTCCACCTCACCTACATACACCCTCTTAGTCAGTCGTTCATACTCCATTCTCTCCACATGTCCAAACCACCTCAGAGTATTTCTCCTAATCTTCTCAACCACATCCACATCCACCCCACAACATTCCTTCACTTCTTCATTCATCAACCTGTCCCTACACATCACTGCACATGCTCCTCTCAAGTAACTCATTTCCACTGCTCTCACTCTTGACTTGTTAGCAAGGTCCATGCCTCGCTTCCATACGTCAAGGTAGGGATCACAGTACTATCATGCAGTGACTTCTTAACTTCCATACTCACCTCCCTATTTCTCATCACCGCTTTTAATGAACCAACAACCTTCCTTCCCTGCTGTACCCTTTCAAGTATTTCATCCTCAAAACTTCCATCCTTACCCATCACACTACCCAAGTACTTGAATACACTCACGTTCTCCATATCCTCACCATCCAACATCATTGTGCATTCTGTGACTTCATTCCTCTCAAACACCATAACTTTACTCTTGTTTACATTGACTTTCAGATTCCTCTTCTTACACATTGTCCCAAATTCATTCACCAAACCTTGCAACTCCCATTCATCTTCACTGAACAATACTGTATCATCAGCAAACAACACCAGAATCTGCCACATCTCACCCTCATTCATTAGAGCCACCCCCACATCCACTGCCCTACATTGCACCTCCTCTACAACCCCATCCATGTATATATTAAACAGCCATGGAGACATCACACAACCCTGTTTCAGTCCCACATTTAGATCAAAGAACTCACTCAGCTCACCATCACTCGCACAGTAGCCCTAGCTCCTTCGTACATACTCTTCACAGCACTTGGCAATTTCCCCTCCATTCCTTATATTCTTAATACCTTCCACATATCTTGCCTATCTACTCTGTCATAAGCTTTCTCCAAGTCCATGAAGACAGCATACACTTTCTTTCCCTTCTCTAGATACTTCTCCGCTAAACATCTTAGAACAAATATTTGATCTACACACCCTTTTCCCTTCCTAAATCCCCCTTGTTCTCCAACTAGCTCCGCTGTTATATGCCTAACCCTGTCAATAAGTATTCTACCATAAATTTTTCCAGTCACACTAAGAAGGCAAATACCCCTATGGTTACCACATACTTCTCACTCTCCTTTTCCTTTGTACAGAGAAACAATTATACTTGATTTCCAGTCCTCCAGAACCCTTCCCTCTTCCCAGGCCAATCTACACAACTTCCATATCCACTCCACAACAATCTCACCCTCATACTTCAGCACTTCACCACACACTCCATCAATTCCTGGGGCCTTTCCCATCTTGATCTTCTTCATTGCTTACACTACTTCTGCCCTACTGATCTCTTCCTCCCTCCTCTCACCTCTCCTCCTCCCAGCCATTCCCCAACCATTTATACTCGCACTGCTCTCACTCCCTACATTCAACAAATCCTCAAAGTGCTCCTTCCACCTCCTCAGTTTCCCTCTCCTCTCCACCAGCAATCTTTTATTCCCATCTTTTACACCCACACTATATCCCCTTTCACATTGTCTTACGCTCTTTACCTCCTTCCAAAACAATTTCTTACTCTCCCACCATTTCACACTCAGATTCCTCCCAAACTCCTCATCCACTTTCTTCTTACTCTCCTTCACCCATCTCTTCACCTCCCTTCTCCAGCTCACATATCTCTCTCTCTTCTCTCTCTCATTTTCTCCCCTACCTCTGCTCGCTAGCTGTTCACTATATGCCTTCTTTTGTTCCACAGCTCATTTCACCTCATCATTCCACCATGCTGTCCCTTGCACACCCCTGCATCTCCTCCTCACTCCACAAACCACCTCACACGCTGCACCTATCTCTTCCATGAAAATCTTACATACATCTTCTACACCTTCCATCTGCTCTAACTCATACCTTCCCAATCTTTCTTCCACTATGCTCTTATACTCTGCCATTTTCTCACTATCTTGCAACTTCTCCACTCTTCTCATAGGAGCTATTTCCTCCTGTCTTCCCCTTCGTCTCTTCACCCACTTTCTTTGCAGCCTTACCTTGGCCATCACTAAGTGACAGTCTGAGAATCCATTCCCCCACCCTCTTCCATCCAACACTTGTCTTCTCATTCGCTCATCCACACACACGTAATCCCAAAAATGTGTGTTTTTTTTTTTGTGACATCTTCAAGCCAAATCAGGAGTTCCGATGACTATTCAACCCTTTGCTGCAACCATTATTGCATCAACGTTTAAATAAACAAACCTATCATGACCCAACTTAACCTAATTTTAATGTAGCTTTATACTATATTTAGCCTACCATGAACTACACGGTGCTACAAGCAGCATTTGCACAGAAATGTAAGAGATGACCCGTCTAACTTGGTCTGAAAAAAAAAAAAAGTCCTATATGCAACAAAAATGTCATACAAAAAGTGTCTTAGAACTGTCAAATATCAAAAAATGGATCAAAAACTCATAATTCTGTTAGGGATTGAAACGATAATAGAACCAGAGAAAGAGAGAGAGAGAATCAAAAATTTTGAAAGAATTATAAATCCACTCTCACTTGCTCGTAATTCTGTTAGGGGTTGAAACGATAATAGAACCATATATATACAGTGCACCCTCACACAACGTGAGTTTATGGGTGGAAGAAACCCTCGCATTCTACGATTTCGCATTGTGTGAACCAAAGAACTAATGGGAAAAATGGTGTATGGTGGACAGCCCACCCAGGGCTTGGTCTTCCGAGTCCCCTTCCAGCTTACTCTACCCTGCTAATACTTTGTCTAACAGTACTTTAAGCTGGAACAACAAATAAAACAACAAATAGAACACCATGTACCTTTATTTAAGTGACTTCTGGGCTTGCTAATTAGGGAGGGGGTGGGTGGGTGTTCAAGGCTCGGGGCGTTTACTCTTGCCCCGAGGGGCAGAGCTCCCCATTGTTACTCTCAGTCACAGATGAAGTCTCATGGAGGTGCCATAAAGCCTTCAAAGTTGACAGCTGAGACCAAGATGAACAGGTGAGTACTGCTAGGATGCTAAAACGGACCAAAAGATGCAAGGTACAACATTTGTTCTCGCGGCAATATGGAGGAGAAGTGTTTGTTTACCCAGGAACGGCTGACCAGCCGCCTGCCATATTGAACCTGGCTCTGCCAGCCACCTGCCTTCATGTGATGACTCGCATTGTGCAGCCCAACACTCGTAGAAATGGCGGGAAGTCCATTTTTGCCTTGGAATCATACAGCCGATTCGCATGTGGGGAAGTTCCATTCGCAGATTTCGGATTCGATAAAAATAAGCATTTTCGGGGTTAACCTCGCATTGTAGGTGATTCGCATCGTGTGAATTCGGATTGTGCTTTGGTAGCGATAGGCCAGTCCTGCAGTGGACCTTAACGGCTGATGACGATGACGATATATATAATCACCAAAATTTTGAAAGAATTATATGTCCACTCCCATTTGCTTTTACATCCAAATGTGTTTTTCTTGGATATTTTGTCCATCTATTGCCAAACGCCTTAATCCGTATAATGGGTGGTCACAAACAGATCATCTCCTTGTTACCCTGTCCCCTGCTCACACCCCCCCTCTCATATACCTCCCCACTCCGTCTCATCCTCGGCCTCCCCCTCCCGTCCCCCTTTCCACATCACTCACATGCATTCTCCTCATTAGACTCTTAATCTCCATCCTCTCCAAATGGCCAAACCACCTCAATGTATTTCTATTTTTTTCTTTTTTTCTTTGCCACAACGCTCCTTCACTTTCTCATTTGTCAGTTTATCACTCCATGTAACTCAACATGATCCTCTCAAATAACTCATTTCCACTGCTCTCACTCTTGTGTCCTTCCAACAAGGTATTTAATGTAACTCATTCAATTTCAACATGCTTGTCTACTGTACGCCAACCTACCATAGGATACTTGACCCAAACAATTCGCCGTCAAAACATGGATGATTCCTCGTCACGACAATTCGCACCCAAGGCGATTCCCCGTCATTTCATTTTATAAGTGTACCTAATATTAATTAATCAGTACTATAATAACTAATTTTCATGAGGAACTATCAAGGTCTATGCTCATTCAATAGCGCAGGCTTTGGATATAGTTTATTAGTTGCACTTTTAGTCAGTAATTAACTTGTTTGTACCTCGCTATAGTCGACTTTGAATTATACTCTGGCGTCACTCATGGCTGTCTTAATTAACTTTTATTGGTACTACAACATCCTGGGTGTTATGCTACGTATTTGTGGGTCGGTTTCTCGCCCTATACGCAAGCTAAAGCGGGTCCCTATTCTAGACCGGGAGGTAACTCCAAAGAGTATGACTGGACACAAAAACAAGGCAGTAAATATTACACATGTATTCCAGATATTTCACAAAAAAACAACAATACATCACAAAATGTTACAACAGGGTTGGTCGGGGGTAAGTTAACTCTATACACAAATGCAGTCTGTCACTATACCTTCTGGTTGAGGTATGGTACTATTAACCCGACACTTATGGCACATAGAATATACTTGTAATTTAGGACACAGGAATGAATTTACTATAATTTCCTAAACCCGTATAGCACTGGACGGCACTTCATATGAGTTACGTTACACCTGTATTACAGGTACAGTCGGCCACAGGAAAAAGTATACAGCTGCGTTTGAGTGTGGGTGAAAATATCTGGTAACACTGTCCTGAGCAGAAGTGACTAAATGAAAAAAATGATCTGCAATGTATCATGTTTTACTCATACATATATGTTATAAACACATGTGTTATGAATATTTTGCTAGTGTCTTATTTTTATATTACAAGTAATATATTATATCCCATGGTATTACAAGCTTGTTGCCGAATAGGACTGCAGTTATCGTATGGGTCCCTCCCCCTCCCCTACCTCTGCTCATACCCAGTGCTGCCAGATACAGGGAAATTTCCCTGTTTTAGGGAAATTTATGTCTCTATAGGGAAACAGGGAAGAAAATTCAAAATACACCAAAATCTAGGGAAATTTGAAAGATACTGGACGGACGAGAACGATACAGCTGTGATGCCACGAACCACACTTCTTTTAATTCAGATAATAGACAAAATTGTCTTTGTGTGTGTGTGTGTGTGTGTGTGTGTGTCAAGACCAGTACATGCAATTCTGCTTAAATTCTCTAAAGTAAGAGAAAGAGAGAGGGTGGGATGGGGGTTGTGGTAACTGGCAACACAACCGTATCGTTCTCGTCCATCCAGTACGTGTCCTCCCCATGCATACCATGATTCCAAATTTTTATTCAGTCCTGAATAAAGCCTGGTAGCATTTGGAAGTCTCCCACCTAGTTCAGTTACTGTTGTAACTTGTAGTCATGTCTACTCCTCCAGCAAAGCGTAAAAGGCAGCCTTACACCCTGAAATACACTGAAAAAATGGGAAAATGACCCCAAATTTAAAAGCTGGCTGACAAGAAGTAGTAGAGGCCCTCTGTATTTCCACTGCAAATTGTGTAATTCTGATGGAAAAGCTGGCAAATCTGAAATAGAGAAACATGCTGCAGGGGCCAAGCATAAGAAGATTGTGGAGAGTGCTTAATGTACAGTTAGTGTACTTGATATGCCAAGTGTCAGTGGAGAAAGACATGCAGAAAGAAAAGTGAAAGAATGAAATACGATTAGCAGCAGTCGTAAGTGAACTTAACCTTCCATTTTCGGTTGCTGATAAACTTGTTCCAGCTATTCAAGCAATATGCTCAGATTCAGATGTGGCAAAGAAACTCAAGTGTGGTAAAACAAAATGTGCAGCTATTGTGAAAAATGACCTTGGTCAAAAGAAGAAAAACGACTTAATCAGTCTTCTTAGAGAAAATTTTTTCTCTCTGATAGTAGATGAGTCAACAGACCGGGGCTGCATGAAACATCTTGCCCTTGTTGCACGAGTTACCACCCCAGAAGGTATCAAGGATTCATTCTTATCACTTGTGCCTTTAGAAAATGCCACCGCTGAAATCCTCTATGAAAGTGTTAAGTCTGTGTTTGATGATGCAAATGTCCCCTACAAACAAAACATGATAGGGTTTGCTGCAGATGCGGCTAGTGTAATGATGGGAGTTCGCCATTCACTCTCATCAGTGATAATGAATGACATACCCAATCTTTTCATAATGAAATGCATATGTCATTCCTTTCATCTGTGTGCTTCATATGCATGCAAAATTTTGCCAAGATGGGTTGAAGATATGACCCGTGACATTTATAACTACTTCTTGTCACCAAAGCAGACAGCAGCCTATAAAGACTTCCAGGAGTTTGCCAATGTGAAACCCCACAAACTTTTGCATCCCTGTCAGACAAGATGGTTATCCCTGCATAGTGCTGTAAAACGGTTGCTTGAACAGCTTCCAGCACTGAAGCTATTTTTCACTCAAGCAGCCTTGGAAGATAGACTCCTGTCAGCTGAATCTGTTCTTCAGAAACTGCATGACCCATTTTCTAAACTTTACTCAGAATTTCTTGATTATGTTTTACCCATATGTAGTGACCTGAACAAAGAGATGCAGACTGAGAATCCAAAGATTTATACATTGCACAGCAGAGTCTCTGCAGTCTTGCATACCATACTTGAGTGCTACATGAAACCACGCATCTTAGAATCCACACCATTATCAGTTGTCAGTGTGAGAGACCCAGCCAATTTTCTTCCAATGGAAGAGGTTTGTTTATCTTGGAGGTCGAGTAACTGTATCACTCCAAGCATGCCAAAACCTGGACAAACAGCTACTGGATGCTTTTAGATTAAGATGTCTGGACTTCTACATAGAAGGAGCCTCTCAAATTTTGCAGAGGCTTAATTTGAAGGACCCAGTACTCACAAGTCTCAAAGCTTCTTTAGACCCACAAAGTGTACTGATGAAAACTGTCCAATCTAATGCCCCCTTAGCGGCTCATTTCCCAAACTTAGTGCCTGAAAGTGACATAAATGAGATAGACAGTGAGTGGCGGTTACTCAGAAACACTGAACTGAATGCAGTACCTGATATAAGTGCTTACAGTTTCTGGCAAAAAGTTGGTGACTTCAAAAAAGGGGATGATACACCATTGTTCCCACGTGTTGGAAATCTAATGAAAAAACTGCTGTGTCTGCCACATTCAAGTGCCAGTGTTGAAAGGCTATTTTCTCAAGTGAATCTAATGAAAGCCAAAGTTAGAAATTCACTGAACACAGAAACATTAAATGGAATGCTTCATGCCAGGAAAACTTTTGAAACTTCATCTGCTTACAACTTTGAAATAACACCATTCCACTTGGAGCTTATGACAGCGGACATGTATAAAACTAGTGATTTGCAACAAGAATAGCTGCGTTTTAAGGTATGTAATAAATAATAAGAGTTTACCTTGATGATAAGATTATGGGAATGTATTTATAACAACATAAAGGTAACAGGGAAATAAAGGACTAAACAGGGTAATTTTGTAGGTGAATCTAGGGAACTTTTGGTAGCTCAATCTGGCAGCACTGCTCATACCCTCTTCTCTTTACTAGTAATAAAAGTAGGGAGAGGGGTGGGGAGAAAAGTAAAGAAGGGGAAACATAAAACAGAGATATGCGTCTAATGGATGTTGTTCATGGTTATTCATTATGTTTCTATTGCCCTATCAATCCCGGCAGGATAGGGACAGTGTGTGTGTTTGCGTTGTGTGAAGATATTGAGGAGGAGTTTCTCTGAAGGGTTTTAGGCCTCGGGGAAACTATGAATGTTCCATATTCGTGTTACCATCTGCCACAGGAGCTGCCACAGGAGGGCCAATGGGCCTATTGTAGAGTCCTTGCCTTCTTATGTTCCTATGTTGTTTTTGTGGTAGTAATTTATTTCATTGCACTTCCCCTGCTCAACCTGTCTCCCCCCTCCGTCTCTTTCTCTGCCCTCCCTCCTCCGCCATTCTCTCTTCCCCCCCTCCTTCACCTCTCGACCTCCACCATTACCTCCATTAATGCTTCGAATCCTCTCTGCGAGTCGAGAAGCGATTATGATCATGAAAGATATATAAAAGAAGGAAACAATTTAAATTTTTAATAGTTTATACACATTCCGAATGTTTCACTAAACGTGGGCTACACACCTACCGAACGAACACGAACATGCACTAGCGAATAGGTCTTCATCGATAAGTGTGTGGACGAATGCCGGGCACTAAAAAACATGCACGAGCACATGATATTTTAATCCACTGGTTGTCCGTTGTGGCGGAACAAACATATACACATAAGAAACATTCACCTTTTTTCGGGTTGTTCTCTTTCGTTCGCTAAGTGCGGGCCCACCTTACAGTATTCACCACAAGTAACGTGTTGTCACATCCATTACTATTATCGTTGCATATTCAGAAGTCCACTGTTGCAAAATTTCGCTAAACCCACACTATATGATATGACTGACAGTTATTAAGTTGCTGTTAACAAGTATTTCAGGGCACTTCGTCATAGTCAATATGTTTCTCAGTTCCGAGACATTTGGAATTGTAAAGCAGTAGTAGTACTGTTTCGTAAACTGGCTCTGTTAGGTAGCGCTTTTGCTGGGAGGTAGCTGAATCCCTTGGTTACAAAAGAGCTACGCCTAGGCCGGGTAAATTCCTCTGTCGTTAACAGCAACTAATAATTATGGCAGTAGTCCAAAACAAAAAGTTGGTCACCATCTCCACGATGTTATGTGATGGAGACAATAAAACTGGAGAATAGAGTCGGAGTTATTATATAGGAGATAAAGAAAAAATTAGAACGGGTGAACAGAAGTTATAAACATGTGCTAGAGAGGGTAGGAGTGATCAGGTGGAGGCGGGAGGGAAATTGAGGGGGTGATGGGGGAGTTGAGTTTCATTGTGTGTCTGGGTGCGCAGTTCCAATGTTACCAGGTTAAACACAGACCTTACGGCTAAAATGTGTGTACTTATTCCTGTGGCCGACTGTACCTGGTGGCCAGAAGTCTATCTCAGGTAGTGTTGCCCATAAGGATTACTGGCAGGGGGAACTGCGATATTTTAGTATATCTTGCCTAACGTGTCTGGGCACAGGGCTGAGTGAAGATTTAACTGACCACAGGGGAGGGAGAGTGTAAACACAAGGGAATGGCACAACGACACAATGGGTATATTCTGTTGGTCACAGAGACTGTCCAAAACAGTGGGACTCTACCGAGATATAGGTCAGGCCACGTTCTGTCTACTGGGCCCGTCCAATCTTATATTCTGGGTTCTTGGTCACTGAACTTGAGAATACACTGTAGGGGATCACTCGTGAGATATCCGTCGGTGCACACAAATATCTGGGACTAAGAGTACACACATATATAAAGTCCACTCACTTGGTTACCACTGGTGGGCCCAGGTTGATTCCTCCGTCCGGAGGAAGGGCAGAGTGGCGCGTTCCTGGGCAGGGCCCCACACGTGGTCGTGGGGCTAGGGGCTCGGCCCGAAGAGAGCCAGGAGACGGGCCTGTCGTCGGGCCTGGGAGCAACTTAGGGAGACCTCGCCAACAGGTAGGTTGCGCCCTGGTGTTTGGGGCAGCTCCTGGGGCAACTGGGGACCCAGGGCACTGGAACCCGGGGTGGCTGGGCTGCGGCAACTGCTTGATGGCGGCGTCGCCGACAGGGTCGCCTCACTGGAACCTCGGGCTGGGGGAGTAGTGGACATGGCCCGTCGTCGTCTGCGGGGGCTCTGGTTCGGCCGCTGTTCACCCGGGTGGAGTTGTAGGGAACCAAGGCCTTGGGCAAGGCCTTGCCACGCCTCGGGTGAAGGGTCCTCTCCGGCTGTAGGTCCTCCTGTAGCAGGGAAGCGGACAGTGGCCTGCTTTACACCTGGCCCGACATGACTTGTGGGCAGCGTCGTAGCAGTACAGGGGCCAGCAGCTTCAGGGCAGCTAGTGGCCTGCTCTGCCTCTGGCCTGGCGTGACTTATGGCTGGCGCCTGGTTTGCACAAGGGAGGGCAGCTTCTGTGCGGCTAATGGCCTGCTCTACCTCTGCCCTGGCATGACTTATGGCCGACGCCTGGGATGCACAAGGGAGGATAGCTTCCGTGCAGCTAATGGCCTGCTCTGCTCCTGGCCTGGCGTGACTTGTGGCCGACGCCTGGGTTGCCCAGAGGAGGATAGCTTCCGGGCGGCTAATGGCCTGCTCTACCTCTGGCCTGGCGTGCCTTATGGCTGACGCCTGGGTTGCACAGGGGAGGACAGCTTCCTTGCGGCTAATGGCCTGCTTTACCTCTGGCCCAACGTGACTTATGGCCGACGTTGGAAAGGCACAGGAGGTGAGAGCTCTAGGACGGCTAATGGCCTGTGCCGGTGAGCTAGGAACACTAGCAGCTGAGGGACGGATGATGGCCGATACTGCCTCGTGCCCAGTACGGCTTATGGCCGGTACTGCGGTGCCACTCTGGGGGGAACGCCTACAGGAGATGGACGACTCGTGGCCAGTCCTGCCCGACCGACACGCGTCCGTGTCGCGGCCCTGTGGCAGGGAGGCAACTGGAGAACGGACTGTGGCCGGTTCTGCCCCATACCCGGTACGACTATGGCCGATACCGCGGCGTTGCGTGGAGTTATAAACTCCACCCCTTACCTGGTGACCTGAGCTCCGGCCGGAGACTAGGTGCTGGCGACTGCTACCTTTCCAGGCCACCACCTGGGTGCAAGAGGGGCGCCGGGAAGTCACACAGGTAAGCCGTTCCTGTTCCCAGCCACTCTGTGTCGGCGGCAGTCCCCCGGTGGTACTGGGGGGGTTGGGGGTGCTGGTGTCGTCTGCTCCGACCGCCGTGTGGTTTGTAGAGCAGGCCATTAGCCGCCTGGAAGCTATCCTCCTCTGGGCAACCCAGGCGTCGGCCATAAGTCATGCCAGGCCAGAAGTAGAGCAGGCCATTAGCCGCACGGAAGCTATCCTCCCCTGTGCATCCCAGGCGTCGGCCATAAGTCACGCCAGGCCAGAGGCAGAGCAGGCCATTAGCCGCACAGAAGGGAGCCTGATGCCTGCTGCGAACTAGAGGCCCAGCTGGCGTTGGATTTTTAGAATTGCCCCCGCACCTCCCCACGTTGGCGGGGGCCACCTCTACTCAATACCAACCCCCGGTTTATGATAAAATGAAATTACAGGGGGTCAAGGCAAGACTTCTGGTAGATACGGGAGCCGCCAGGACTTGTTTATATACCCACTTCTACTCCCGCCACAAGGAAGTTTTTGGGCCCCTTCTCCCCACTTCAGCTCGCCTCACAGACGCGGGGGAAGGCCCCCTGCCTATTCGTGGGGAAACTCGGGCCCTACAAACTACGACGCATCAACGAGCCTCCACCCGTCATCCATTCATCATTTTCGACTCGTCCTGCTGTACTTATGATGGTTACTTGGGGCTAGACCTGCTGCAAAAGCTCCACACGCACATAGACTGCCACGGAAAGCGACTTCAGTTTCGACAGCCTCCCCAACAGCCCCAAGTCATTTGTACTTGCACAAGGCAGGATGACCCCCCCCCTCCTCCTGAACGGGGCCCCCCCAGCCCCACCTTCCCCGTGACTGTCGCGTCCTCCCTCACCATTCCTCCCCACCATGAAGCGTTGCTAAAAATCAATAAGCCCACAGGGACCCATTCCCTATTTTCCCCAAGTGTCCCCACCAGGCCCCTCGCTGCCTACCTAATGTCGCCGACCTTCCTTCCATCCCACATTAACGCCGTCAAAGTGGCGAACCTGGTGGCTACGCCCCTCACTCTGCCAAGGGGGCTCCTGGTCAGTGACCTAGAGGCAGCAGAGCCTTGCGACACCCCACCCCTAGAATCACATCTCTCTCCCCTCCCTCCTTTGCCTGACCACTTATCTACACATCAAGCCGAGACGCTACCAAGACCTTTTTTCGACCGGGCCCGCCGACTTGGGGCATACGACGTATTTAGCCCAGGAGATTCATACCACTGGGCCCCCCATTCGGCAACCCTCTCCCCGGAAGAACCCACACCAACGGGCTGAAGAAGACAGACAAGTTCGAGAAATGCTGGACGCCGGCATCATAACGCCCTCTACCAGCCCCTAGTCCTCCCCTGTTGTCTTGGTTCGGAAGAAAGACAGCACTCAGCGCTTCTGCGTTGACTACCATCGCCTGAACGACGTAACTACCAAAGATGCCACTCCTCTCCTCCGGACAGACGTCTCCCCAGACTCCCTACACGGCTCCACCTGGTTCTCCACGCTGGACCTCCAGTCAGGGTACTGGCAGGTCCCCATCCACCCCCAGGATCAAGAGAAAACGGCTTTTTCCACAAGTAATGGGAAACTTTATCAATTTAATGTTCTCCCCTTTGGGCTATGCAACGCCCCGGCCACTTTCTCCTGCCTCATGGTGTCTGTCCTCACCGGTCTGACATGGGAAGTCTGCCTGGCATACCTTGATGACGTGATTGTCTTTAGCAAAACGTGGGCTGATCACCTGCACCACCTCCGACAGGTGTTTCAGTGGATACGCCAGGCTGGGTTAAAACTCAAGCCCACTAAATATGTCCTAGCCGCCCGCTCTGTCCCCTTCCTAGGACACATTGTCTCTGGAAAAGGCATCTCTCCAGATCCCGAGAAGTTGAAAGCCATCACCAATCAACCTCTTCCCCAAGACGTCCACCAAGTCCGTGCCTTCCTGGGGCTCGTGTCATACTACCGGCGGTTCATTAAAGGATTCGCTGACCTTCTGAAACTGCTCCATGACCTCCCTAAGAAAGGCAAGCCCTTCGTCTGGAGCAACGACCGAGTCACCGCGTTTCACTCCTTGAAGGAGAAGCTTGTTTCCTCCTCCATCATCGCCTTCCCTAACTACGACCTCCCCTTCAGGTTATATACCAACCATCTCCCTGGTAGCCATAGGTGCCGTCCTGGCACAGGTCCAGGAAGGGCGCGAACACATCATAGCTTGTGCCAGCCGCACCCTAAACCCTGCCGAACGCAATTACGCCGCTAACAAGCGCGAATGTTTAGGCATCGTCTGGGCCCTCGATTACTTCAGGGCCTACCTATCTGGCACCAGCGTCACAGTCGTCACGGACCAGCAATCCCTTCAATGGCTACGGAAATCAGCCACCCACAACGCCCATCTCCTCCACTGGTGCAAAGCGCTCGAGGAGTTTGATTACGAGATCGCTTACCGGTCCGGAAAATTGCACACCAATGCCGACGCCCTCTCCCGCTTGCCAGTACAATCGCTCCTCCCTCAGTCCGAGCTGATCCAGCACAAGCAAAATCGAGATCGGCCTCCCTGGATTCCCCAGCATCTATTCACAAACTCCACCTGCAAGGGGACCAACTCTTCACGCCATCGGGCCACATTGTCCTTGATCCGGACTCCACCGTGGGCGTCCTCACTCACCTCCACTCGGATAATGGGATCCACCTGGGTACGAAGAGGCTGACTCAGGTCTTCAATGACCTTTACTGGGCTCCCAACCCCACTACCCTCACCCAGCGTGTCACTAAGGCGTGTCGAGCATGCTGCGTAGGGAAAGACATCACCCGTACGGCGGGTCCTACTGGCAAAATCACCGCCCACAAACACTGGAAGCTTTTGTCTGTCGATGTTGTTGGACCCCTACCACCTAGGTCCGGCTACCGATACATCGTCACATTCGTCGACATTTCTTCCAAGTTCCTAATTGCTTGCCCGGCAAAGGAACACACTGCCGTCGCCATAGCTGACGCCCTCATGTGCCACGTCTTGCCCTACTTCGGCATTCTCCAGGCCATTCATTCAAATAATGCCCCAAATTTACGGGGCAAATATGGAAAGAACTGTCCATCATGTTCGGGTTCTCCATTTCCCACTCCTCCCTCTACTGGCCCCAAGGAAATGGGGTATGCGAGAGGAGCCATCGAACCTTATTAAACCAAGTCGGAACCCGAATCCAAAGTAACCAGGACCAGGAATGGCCTGCCCATGTCAAGATCATCCAATGGGGGATGAACACCTGCCCCCGCGATGGCATCACCCCCCAAGAGTGGGTATTCGGAGAGGCACCCCTTCTCCTCCCTCTCCGACAACACCTCCAACCCCCCACTCGTTCCTCACTCACGGACCCCCTATATCACCTGAAGCGTCGCCTACAACACCTGTGCGGACACCAGGACGCTCAGACAGATTCCTCCCCTGCTAACCCTTACAAACCAGGTGACGAGGTTTTCGTGGCTTGTCTTCCTACCCCCAATAAGGTTGCCCCTCGTTTTATGGGGCCCTATACCGTCACGAGAGTCCCCAACCCTTTCCAAGTCATCATCAACTACCACGGGACATCCCGCACCTACTGGAATCACCACGTCCACCCCTCCCGGGACTCCCTAGCCCCCATCACTCCCTCCCCAATCACATGGGCCAGTCCAGCACCGCCCGCTCCCCAGGAAGAGCCCTTTTCATATTATTGATCCCCCTCCCCTTCCACATCGGTTTCCACCGCCCCCTCACCACTCGAAACCCCTGCACCACACCCGCACACTACACTAACCCCACCGCCACGCTCCCCTACCGCCGCCACGCCACCCGCTCCACATGCTCAACGCACACCTACCGGAAATTTCACACCGACCTCCCCGCGCTCCGCGCTCAGCTTAACCCCCACCCCGCCAACCAACCAAACCATGCCATCCCCGCACTCTGCCTGCCCCCACTCCACCTTCCCTTTCCTCGTTGCCGACCACTCCACGACTAACCACCACCACGACCCATTCTGGGCGTATTTCACGCCCACCAGCTCACTACACCTCAACCCCTACACCCACCCAATAGCCCAGTAACAACCAACCGCCCACCCCACCCCACAACACCACCCCGATAACCCTTCCTACTCCGCACCTCGTGTGGAAGAATCCGCCCCGCTGCATTCCCAGGGGAACACCGCACCCACACTCCACCGGCAATATAAGCCACACCAGGCTGCCTCTAGCCAGCATTCGCTTCCAGGACACCACTACCACCACCACCATGCATGTCACGAGAATCAGAGAATCACCGGGATTCCCACCTTCGGGGCGACACCTACGTGTGAGGAGCACACAACACCTGCTGCGACTTCTCCAGCAGACAAACCACCCTTCCACTCTACGGGTCACCTACGCCCACCAACTGAGTACCAATGTGGCCTCTGACCACTGGACAACCTTCCTCAGCTACCTCGACCCTATCTACCGGACGGCCAAAGCCGACCTATACCACCTCTAGTCACGGGGTCGTGACTTCGTTACCGAGGAGGGTGGTGAAATACAGGAGTTAGGGGTTGGAGCCACAAAACACACGGTGGCTGGAGCAGACGACACCACCACCCTCAACCCCCCCAGTACCACCAGGGGACTGCCACCAACACAAAGTGGCTGGAAACAGGGCTGAGTGAAGATTTAACTGACCACAGGGGAGGGAGAGTGTAAACACAAGGGAATGGCACAACGACACAATGGGTATATTCTGTTGGCCACAAAGACTGTCCAAGACAGCGGGACTCTACCGAGATATAGGTCAGGCCACGTTCTGTCTACTGGGCCCGTCCAATCTTATATTCTGGGTTCGTGGTCACTGAACTTGAGAATACACTGTAGGGGATCACTCGTGAGATATCCGTCGATGCACACAAATATCTGGGACTAAGAGTACACACATATATATAAAGTCCACTCACTTGGTTACCACTGGTGGGCCCAGGTTGATTCCTCCGTCCGGAGGAAGGGCAGAGTGGCGCATTCCTGGGCAGGGCCCCACACGTGGTCGTGGGGCTAGGGGCTCGGCCCGAAGAGAGCCAGGAGACGGGCCTGTCGTCGGGCCTGGGAGCGACTTAGGGTGACCTCGCCCACAGGTAGGTCGCGCCTTGGTGTTCGGGGCAACTCCTGGGGCAACTGGGGACCCAGGGCACTGGAACCCGGGGTGGCTGGGCTGTGGTAACTGCTAGATGGCGGTGTCGCTGACAGGGTCGCCTCACGGGAACCTCGGGCCGGGGGAGTAGTGGACATGACCCGTCGTCGGCTGCGAGGTCTGCGGGGGCTCTGGTTCGGCCGCTGTTCACACGGGTGGAGTTGTAGGGAACCAAGGCCTTGGGCAAGGCCTTGCCACACCTCGGGTGAAGGATCCTCTCCGGCTGTAGGTGCTCCTGTAGCAGGGAAGCGGACAGTGGCCTGCTTTACACCTGGCCCGACGCGACTTGTGGCCAACGTCGTAGTAGTACAGGGGCCAGCAGCTTCAGGGCAGCTAGTGGCCTGCTCTGCCTCTGGCCCGACATGACTTGTGGCCAACGTCTGGGTTGCACAGGGGAGGATAGCTTCCGGGCGGCTAGTGGCCTGCTCTACCTCGGGCCTGGCGTGACTTATGGCCGGCGCCTGGTTTGCACAAGGGAGGGCAGCTTCCGTGCGGCTAATGGCCTGCTCTACTTCTGGCCTGGCGTGACTTATGGCTGACGCCTGGGTTGCCCAGAGGAGGATAGCTTCTGGGCGGCTAATGGCCTGCTCTACCTCTGGCCTGGCGTGCCTTATGGCTGACGCCTGGGTTGCACAGGGGAGGACAGCTTCCTTGCGGCTAATGGCCTGCTTTACCTCTGGCCCAACGTGACTTATGGCTGACGTTGGAAAGGCACAGGAGGTGAGAGCTCTAGGACGGCTAATGGCCCGTGCCGGTGAGCTAGGAACACTAGCAGCTGAGGGACGGATGATGGCCGATACTGCCTCATGCCCAGTACGGCTTATGGCCGGTACTGCGGTGCCACTCTGGGGGGAATGCCTACAGGAGATGGACGACTCGTGGCCAGTCCTGCCCGGCCGACACGCGTCCGTGTCGCGGCCCTGTGGCAGGGAGGCAACTGGAGAACGGACTGTGGCCGGTTCTGCCCCATACCCGGTACGACTATGGCCGATACCACAGCGTTGCGTGGAGTTATAAACTCCACCCCTTTCCTGGTGAGCTGAGCTCCGGCCGGAGACTAGGTGCTGGCGACTGCTACCTTTCCGGGCCACCACCTGGGTGCCGGGAAGTTACACAGGTAAGCCGTTCCTGTTCCCAGCCGCACTGTGTCGGCGGCAGTCCCCCGGTGGTACTGGGGGGGTTGGGGGTCCTGGTGTTGTCTGCTCCGACCGCCGTGTGGTTTGTGGCTCCAACCCCTAACTCCTGTATTTCACTGGGTATATTGTAAAACGACTTTGAAGATATACAAGTAAATATTCATCTCAAATGACAGTATCCAACGTCTCCCTCTGATCGGCCATAGCGGACGCAAACCATGGTGTACAGATGTCAGCACATGCGCTAGTGAAGTGACCAGGCTTAATTGGACCAATGAATAAATAACCAGTGGCAGAAGGAAGAAGCATATATATATATATACATACAGGGTGTCCACAAAGTCTGGGTACATAGGGGATTAACACATACT
>JAGKTI010012783.1:0-23330 GCA_018397915.1 Birgus latro
GAGTGTGTGTGTGTGTGTGTGTGTGTGTGTGTGTGTGTGTGTGTGCGTGCTTACCTAATTGTATCTTTACAGGAGTAAGTCAAGCTCATACTGTCCCATGTATTAAACCATATTTATCATACAACTCCTTAAATTTATGAATAGCTTTGGCACAAACTATTTCATTCAGTACTGCATTCCACTGATCAATTGCCCTATTTGGGAAACCAAATTTCCTTTCGTCTTTCTCGCCTCTCTTTTTATGTAGTTTTTTTGTAGTGTTCTATTGCTGATGCCTCCCCATAGGTTAAACTGTATATTCATTTATGTCTACTTTCTCTTTCCCTGAGATGCATTTATATACAGTAGCGTAATCATGTCTCCTCTCTTCCTTCTCTCCTGTAGTGTTGGCAGATTCAATTTTTCTAGTCATTCTTCGTAGCTTAGATCCTTTAAGCTTGGTACCCATCTTGTAGCTGCCCTTTGTACTTTTTCAATCTTATCTATGTATTTTTTGAGATAAGGATTCCAGACTGCTGATGCATACTCCAGGGTTGGTCTGATCTATCTATCTATCTATTGCTAGACGCCTCAATCCCGAACGGGGTGGCCACAAACAAATCGCCTCCATGTCACTCTGTCCCCTGCCATTTCACTACCACGCTTCCAACTCACACCCCCCTCTCTTATATACATACCTCTCCACTCCATCCCTCCATCTCATCCTCGGCCTCTCCCTCCCTTTTGCCCCCTCCACCTCACTCACATACACTCTCCTCGTCAGTCTTTCACTCTCCATCCTCTCCACATGCCCAAACCACCTTAACATGTTTCTCCTAATGCTTCCCATCACGTCCTCAACCATACCACAACGCTCCTTCACTTCCTCATTTGTTAGTCTGTCTCTCCATGTGACTCCACATGCTCCTGTCAAATAACTCATTTCCACAGCTCTCACTCTTGACTTCTGTCCTTCCAACAGGGTCCAAGCTTCACTTCCATATGTCAGAGTTGGTATCACAATACTGTCATGTAACAACTTTTTCACTTCCGTGCTCACCTCCCTGTTTCTTATCACTGCTTTCAACAAACCAGCAACCTTCCATCCCTGCTGTACCCTTTCGAGCACTTCACCCTCCAGACTTCCATCCTTACTCATCACACTGCCCAAGTACTTAAAATCACTCACATTCTCCATATCCTTCCCATCCAATCTCACTGTACACTCACTGGCTTCACTTCTCTCGAAGACCATCACTTTACTCTTCCCCACATTCACCTTTAGATTTCGTTTCTTACACACTCTCCCAAACTCATCTACCAAGCCTTGCAGCTCCCCTTTGTCTTCACTCAACAACACAGTATCATCTGCAAACAACAGTACAGGGAGTTTCCAAACACTGCCCTCTCTCACTAGGGCCGCTCCAACATCCACTGCCCGACCTTGTATCTCTTTTATAACCCCATCCATATACAGATTGAACAACCATGGAGACATGACACATCCTTGTTTCAATCCAACCTTCAAATGGAAAGATTCACTCAGTTTGTCATCCACACGCACTGCAGCCTTAGCACCCTCATACATACTCTTCACTGCCTTCAACAACTTCCCATCCACTCCAATTATTCTTAATACCTTCCACAAACCTTGTCTATCCACCCTGTCATATGCTTTCTCCAGATCCATGAAGGCTGCATACAACTTCTTGCCCTTCTCTAGAAACTTTTCCACTAAGGATCTAAGAATGAATATCTGGTCTACACAACCTCTTCCCTGCCTAAAACCTCCTTGTTCTTCTCCAACTAATTCCTCAGTAATTTCCCTAACTCTGTCAATAAGTATCCAACCATATATTTTTCCTATTACACTGAGAAGGCAAATGCCCCTATGATTACCACACACTGCTGTTTCCCCTTTTCCTTTGTACAGAGGAATAATTATACCTGACTTCCAATCCTCCGGGACTCTACCCTCCTCCCAAGCCAATCTGCACACCTTCCACATCCATTCTATTACTATCTCTCCCCCATGCTTCAGCATTTCACCACACACTCCATCAATTCCTGGGGCTTTCCCCATTTTAACTTTCTTCATTGCTTCCACCACTTCCATCCTGGTGATTTCTTCCTCTCTTCTCACAACCCTCCTTCTCCCTGCCATTCCCCAGCCACTTATACTTGCATTACTTTCATTCTCTATGTTCAACAGTTCATTAAAGTGTTCTCTCCATCTGTTTACTTTTTCTCTCTTCTCCACTAGTAATCTATCATTTTTATCTTTCACACCCCCACTTACTTCGTCGGCACCCTGTCTAGCTTTCATTACCTCCTTCCAGAACATTTTCTTACATTCCCTCCACTTTGCACTCAAATTCCTTCCAAATTCCTCATCCACTCTCTTCTTACTCTCTCTTACTAATCTTTTCACCTCTCTCCTCCTCACTACATATAACTCTCTTGTCCGTCTCTCAGCTTCTTCGTCGCCCCTGTTCCTCATCCACTGACTATATGCTTTCTTCTTTTGTGCCACAGCCTCTCTCACCTCTTCAGTCCACCATGATGTTCTCTGAACCCCCTTTCGTCTTCTCTTCACCCCACACACCACCTCACATGCTGCAAAGAATTCTTCTGTGAATACCTTGCACACACCCTCCACATCCCCCATCTGCTCCAATCTATATTTACCCAATCGCTCCTCCACTTCCCTTCTATATTCAGCCCTTATTCCATCCTCTTGTAACTGATGAATGATGTTATCTTTCTCAGCATGTCTTCATTTATATATGTGAATGCCATTCTCTTATTAACAAGCAGTGTATACATGTTACGTAACTTCTAACTAATGTGGTCAGCCAGAGATAGTCTGTTATTGCTAATCACTCCTAGGTCCATCTCCCTTTCTGATATGTGTAGGGTTGAACTTCCTACCTTATGAGCCCAATCTGGTCTTTTTTCACTTTTTCCAAACTTAATTACATGACACTTGTCCACATTACACTCCATTTTCCATTTATTACTCCATTCATGAAGTTTTAGTTCTTCTTGTAGCTTTCTGCAATAATCTTGGTGTTAGTAATGCTCCTTTGTATTTTTGCATCATCGGCAAACATATTTAGATAGCTTTCATTTCCAGTGTTACTGTCTATGTCATTTATATAAACTAAAAACATAATTTGTGCTAGCACTGAGCCCTGTGGAACTCCACTAGTCACTTACCTCCATGATGAATAATTTCCCCTTAGTACTGTTCTCATCTCCCTTTTTCTGAGAAAAGGGATACCTCCTTGGATACCTCCTTGATGGTACAGTTTCCATAAAAGAGTTTGGTGAGGTACTCTGTCAAATGCTTTCTTGAAATCTAAATAGATACTGTCCACCCATCCTTTTCTTTTCTGTAATGTTTCTTTAACTCTATCATAGTAGCTTAATAGATTATGGTCAGGCCAAGCCAAAAGTTCGGTTTGGTAGGGCTCCAACCTGCATACAGTGTTGTCACGTTTTCCATACTCTCTCCCTCCCTCTCTCTCTCTCTCCCTCTCTCTCCTGGGATTTGTGCATCTCCCTGGGGAATTTTGCTTCTTTTATGAGTGACTTATAAACTTGTGCTTTCATTTCTGTATTTTCTGTCTTTATTATATCTAGTTATATTTAAAAATTTATTAGAAGGTATGATTAGCGAAAGAGTGAATATCGATGAGATGCAGTTTGGGTTTATGCCAGGCAGGGGGACCACTGATGCCATATTCAATGTTCGACAGCTTCAGGAAAAATATATTGGAAAGAAAAGGGAATTGTATTTTGTTTTTGTTGATTTGGAAAAGGCCTTTGACAGAATCCCTAGAGAGGTGGTGAAGTGGGCAGTGAGAAAGCTAGGGTTGGAAGAATGGCTGGTTAGGGTGCTTATGGCCATGTACATGGGTGCTCGCACCCAGGTAAGAGTGAATGGAGCTTTGAGTGATGAGTTTTCCGTGAATGTTGGTGTGCATCAGGGGTCAGTTTTGAGTCCCTTGTTTATCATGGTGCTTGAAGCCCTCTCACGTGACTTCAGAGATGGACTCCCATGGGAGATGTTGTATGCTGGTGATTTGGCGTTGATTGCAGAGAATGAAAAGGAGGCGGAGGAAAGATTTAAGAAGTGGAGAGATGGTATGGGGTACAAGGGCTTAAGGGTAAATGCAGCTAAAACAAAAGTGATGATATCTAGGGTTGGTGGCAGTACAATCAGAGGAGAGGGAGAGTGGCCATGTGCAGTTTGCCACAAGGGTGTGGGAAGTAATTCCATCTTGTGTAGTGTTTGTGATAAGTGGGTGCACAAGAGATGTAGTGGTATTAGAGGTAGACTGTGAGATGATGCTGATTTCATGTGTGCGGCATGTCGGGGAGAGCAGGTGGAAATTGTTAGGCGTGAGAGGGTTGAACTTGCAGGTGAGTCTCTTGAGTGTGTGGAGGAGTTTCGTTATTTGGGAGACATGTTATGTGCCGGAGGTGGGGCTGGAGTTAGCTCGGCTGATAGGGTGAGAAGTGGTTGGAAGAAGATCAGGGAGCTGTTGCCTCTCCTGACATTGAGAGGACACTCCTTACGTGCTAAGGGGTCTTTGTATGCAGGATGTGTTAGGAGTGTGATGCTGTATGGTAGTGAGACCTGGGCAGTAAAGGAAGAGGATATTCGCAGGTTTAAACGTACAGAAATGACAATGATTAGGTGGATGTGCAGTGTGTCCCTGCGTGCAAGGCCTGGGGGGGCTGGGTTTACGATGGAAGAGTTGAGAGGTAGGATGGGACTGGAGTGTATTGGTGTTCTGATGAGGGGAGGTAGGCTGAGGTGGTTTGGACATGTGGAGAGGATGGGGGATGATAATTGGGTACAGAGGGTGAGAGGTGTTAATATTGGGGGAGGGGTTGGGAGGGGTAGACCGAGAAAGACATGGGACGAGGTCACTGAGTGTGACTTGAGGGTTAAGGGACTGAACAGGGAGGCTGCCAGGGATCGAGCAGCGTGGAGAGCCGCCATTAAGTGATCAAGGCCGACGCATGCAGGCATGTTGGAGCCTTCAAAAACGAAACGAAAAACGAAACAATATGACGCCAGATGACCTCGCTGTTGCGGCGCCATGATTTGTTTTCTTTCATTCAATCATTCTCTCCCTCCCTCCTTCCCTCCCTTCCTATATTTCTGCACATTATCTTATAACCATAATTGTGACATTATTACCCACCCCAGAACTACNACTTTTTTTTTCAGCAACACTAAAATATTTATGCCACATTTCTCTATTGTCATATAAATATTTTATGCATAATAAGTTTTCTGTTCTTTTATATATTATAATACATATGTTAAAATTGTATTCATATGTGATTACCTTATTTGCGATGCCTTTTACATATATAACAGCCGTTTCACATCGCCGGTTTGGGAAACATGGCACCACTGTGGGCGGGTGTGGGCCCGGCCTAAACCGAACTCTTGCCTTGGTCTGACCATAGTAACACATGATTTTCCCTTTCTAAAACTGAACTGCCTTTCTGTTATCATACTGTGTTCTTCTAAATGGTTTATCCAAACTTTTCAGCTCTTCTGTTGTTTGTGTGTGTGTATGTGTGAATATTTGTTATTCACATGAATTCCTGGTACTCAAATATCACTGACAGGAAATTCTGATAAGAGGGAAACAGGATGTTTATGCAGTAATTATTCCTTACCAAGCTGTAGACCTCATATGAGACACAAAGAAGGCCTGTACAGGCCATGCTGCAAGCCTCATATAAGGTACAATTTACATTCATTCATCATCCAATCCTGTGTTGCCCCATGAGAAGCAAAAAAGCCCCGTGCTAGGCAAACTGGTCTTAACATTTAAGATGAGAGTGACCAGCCTCACTTATCCCTGATGGCATTATGTAAGCAATAAACCCCCACCCTCCCCTTGGATACGAACCCGCACCGGCTCAATCCGATTGGAGCACCTAAATTACCCACTAAACCACCAAGGGCCATAATTTGGTTATAAAGTTACCACCTAGCATAGTAAGTGGTTTCCTGGTATACAGGAACCCATTTGGCTAGTCACTCAGTGTAGAGTCACCCATAAACAGCAGGAAGGGGAAAGAATGAAGGAATGAAAGACATATGAGGACGGAAGGAAAAGAGGAAAGGGCAGGCACCTGCGAACAGCACTACATCGAGTGAGTGGATGGTGAGTGCCTCACCTACCACAATGACACAGCAGATGCTCAATTTAGTGAACTAATACAACCAGCCCTCATTCCATTATCTCGAATTTTCCTCTAAATCAAGTTCCGTAACCAAGATTTAACATAATGTAAATTTCTCCAGTATTTTGAGAAGCTTTCCACCCAATCCCTGATGCCAACAGTCAGGCCAAGTTCCTGACAATGCGCACCTGAATCTAGCAAACTATGCTAACTCTCAATGCTACACACAGCAGTCTGAACCCATAATTACAGTAATACCCACACTAAAATGCATTATTGTGTTCAAGTTAACAGTGATACATATGGAAATGACTTGATAATAAAATATTCACACATACAGTACTGTAGTATAGTTAATCGGGCTAGAAAAATACAGTAAGGCTTACCTCCAAAAGCAGGGGTTCTGCACTTGTTACAGAAATATGCCTGACACACGTAGCCATACTGGTCACCTCAAACCTGTGTCAGGCTTGGGGATGGTTTAGTCACTGTCAGAGTCACTTTCCATCAGCACTAGAGGTGGTACTGGGGTGATGGAGGGACTGGGGTCATCAGAGATGGTGCTGGTGATGGTGTGGGTGTCCCCTTGGGCAGAGGTTGAGGGAAGAGACATCAGATTCAGTTGAGGGAAGGCTAGAGGTGGATGACAAGGAAATGCCATATGTGCAACTGTCCTTCCTTTCCTTAGGTTTAGAGGGTAGTGGTGGCTTGAAGAAGTCATTGATCTTGGTCTGCTGTGGGGCATACATATCCCTCTGGGTCTTCCTAATTTTGGTCCTCATTTCCCTCAGGTGACAATAAAACACTTGCAGATCCTCATGACTGCTGTTGATAAGGAGAACCAGAAGTGTGTCAACACTGTTGCTGGCTTGAGATAGTCTGACTTTGCTAGCTGACTCCTGCACTTCTTCCTCAGCTGGTGCCTCCTCTGCAGTCACCTCCACCATTTTTCCTCTTCGGATTGGATGTGGTGGCCAGGGTCATCAGCATTCACGTCCATCCATTCATGGACATCCTCCATGCCCACTTCAGCCTCGCCTGCTCGGTGAAAGGCCTCCCTGCACTCCTCTGCAGTAAAGCCCTCAAAATCTGCTGCCTCCTCCTATTACTAATGCATGTGCTCCCACTGGTCGAATATTGCATTCCACCCATGAATGAGTGTCCTGGTGGCCACAAGGTCCCATGCCTTCCTTATGTTCAGAACAGTGTCATGTATGTTATATTTCTTCCATGCCTCAACACTGTGCTGCCCTCTGGTGTCCTGTCCTTCCTTTGGGTCCATCTCATCCACCAGAATGTCATCCAGCATCAGCCTACTGTAATGCCGCTTAAAGGTGTTGATGATCCCTGGTCCATACGCTGCAGGATGGAAGTTGTGTTGGCAGGAAAGAACATAGCCATGATTTTCCCATCATGGGTTGTCAGCACTTCCTCTGAGGGATGGGTTGGGGCCTAGTCCTGCAGCAACAGAGACCCAACCTCACCCGGCCACACGTTGTGCTCCTTTGTTTGGTGCGCCTTGACTGAGGGCACAAGGCAGTAAAAAAAAAAAAAAAAAAAAAAACTTGGTTAGCCTGCCTTGGTATTGCTGTTATAGTCCACAGGCAAACTATTCATGATGGGCCTCACTGCCTGTGGTTGCTTCGCACTGCCCACCGCTATTGGCCTCTGTCGGTACGAAGCATCAGCATTTGCACACAACAGCACAGACACCTGTGATCTGCTCTGCTTGTAGCTTACAAATTTGCCAGTCCTGAAGGCCTGTCTCCCTTTTAATCTTCTTTCATTCCTCAACAAAAGGCCGAGCACTTTCAAAGTCAACACTGCACTTCTCACCCACAGTCTTTCTGTGTGAAATGTCACATTGCCTACAAAACTGTGTTATCCACCCATCACTAGCCACAAAGTCCTTGATTCTGAGTTCCTCAGTAAACCTCAGTGCAGCATTCCATATCTCAAGCCCATGCACAGGCAAGCCCTTG
Source organism: Birgus latro (assembly GCA_018397915.1). Lineage (NCBI taxonomy): Eukaryota > Metazoa > Arthropoda > Malacostraca > Decapoda > Coenobitidae > Birgus > Birgus latro. The sequence continues at coordinate 8,181 of JAGKTI010012783.1, forward strand.
GCTCTTTCCTGCTTATGCCAGCTGTACACCACTTCCTCTAATTTTTTAAACTATTTTTTTCAGAAATCACCTTTCCAACATTTTAGATTCTTCACTAACACTAGCACCCACCTCTGGTTGCAATTTCAATTTCTTAATTTTGTCTTTGTGTTTGGGTAGGTCATACACTTGGGTTTTCTTTACCTCATACTCCTTCACCACTGCACCAGGGCTTACTTTGCGCTCCATCTTCTCAATTATCTCCAATTTCCAGGCAAGAGAAAGCCTCACCCTTCCCTTCTTTTCCTGAACCTTAGACATGATTCATAAAAGCTTTGTTTCACTGAAAAAATAAATACAGTAAAACCTCTATATACAGTGGGGCCTGTTGGATAGTGACCTTATTAGTCCACCAAAATGGCCGCTATCCATGAAATCGCTACCCGAGGGGCAAACTTCTTACCTAAAAAAATTAATACAGTCCTGGACTCCTTCAGCTATACCCCTAATTTCCTCCATTACTCATCAGTATCACGTAATATTTCTTCAGTACAGTACTGTAATAAGATAAACGTATACTACATACAGTTTTCAAAAAATGATCTTTTTCTTTTCCTCCTTGCAGTATTGTTTCTTTGGCTTGCCACACATGTATTGCCTGGCCTTTCTGGTCACTTTTACATTACCAGCACTTCCTGTTTTTTCCCTGGGCCACCACCACCACTTGGGCCAGCCCCCGATGTTGAAGCCATGATATTAGAACACTCACTAGCCAGACAATAAATGGAAGGTCACAAGAAACCAGTGGCGAGACTGTGACAAGTTGAATGGATGCGCGGCGCATGGATAAACAAACAATCTTCTTCTTCTTCTTCTTGGGGTAACTGCGGGGAGGTTCACCTTCCACCCGTCAGTATTGCTAGATACCGGCAGTCCCCCAAGAGAAAAGGAAAAAATTAAAACTGTAAATTCCTACTGTGAACACTAATAAAATAAACTTACTTAACATGCAAATGGATAAACAAACTTTTAAATCATTTTTGCTATTTATTGTTGAAATTACAGTCGTGCTTGGTGGTTATTGTACTGCAGCAACCTAGCGACAACGGCCCTGACTCTGCTCACTCTCTATGTAACACTTGCAAACGAACTTCATTCTCGATGCGATGGGCCTCTGTTTCCTCATCTTCCCAACCATCATATAGGTCCTCCTCGAGCTGAACAGGGGGCATGTCGACATCGTCCTCTTTGTATGACGAGGCATTCGAAAAAGCTTGTCTCTGTGCCTCATACCTTTCTTGCTGCTGACTTAAAAATCGTATGATTAGTGTCTGGCGTCTTGCATTTATTGTCATTCAGGTTCTTGGTGAGGATTTTCGTCAGCTCTCAGAAATACACTAGGGCTTGGTCTCGACAATTAAATTGGAGAGAGGTTACCTTGTCTTGAACTTCGGACAGTACAGCCAGGATTTCAGACAAATGCCTAGCAGATTTTCACTAACCGCACCATCAGCATGAGGATAGACTTGCACTCACTGTCTGTGGTACCAGGGTCCGACCTTGGCAACTCTGCCCATCCACCCGCTACAATTGAAGATCGGCTCCCATGCACCATCAGCATTCAGATCAGATAGGTGATATTCGCCCAGTATTGCTTTTGAATCAAGTTNGACCTTGGCAACTCTGCCCACCTGCTCGCTACGTGGTAGATGCCTGGCGGATTTTCGCTAACTGTGCAGCATTAATCGCTATGAGATAGTTTCTTTCCTGTCGCTACCCGTGGATTCGCTAAGCAAAAAAACGCTACCCGAGCGGCCCCACTATAACAGACTTCAATAGACTGGAATTCGCTTTTATTGGACTCGAGGAGCTACCGGACTAAATTCTTATACAGTATATCGGAAAAAGTCCAATAAAGCCAGAAGCAGTCCGGACTGCCTGACCACTTCAGCTATGTTAACCACAATGAAGTAAATAAAAGACATGTTTATCAGTGCACAGTACAGTACTACTATATATATTATACCATTTCATTAATGTTGTGAAGTTAAAACACAGTACAGTACTGCGATGTAGTCAAAACAGTTTAAAAACCGTTCATTCGATCCGGACTAATGTCTGGTATATCGGAAAAAGTCCGGGTTAGCAGAGGGAAGTCTGGATGTTGCTTTTAACAGAATTTCACATTTTTCGGAATGGTTTGGGCCCGAATTAGTCCAGTATAGTGAGGTCTTACTGTAAATAAAAAAAAAAAATAAGGCTACAATATGAAGGCACAGCTGCACACATGTGGAGTTATTGTTAACAGTAGGGTGATCATGTAAAAACTGTATGGGCCATATGACGTCACCCACTCCCCATTGTTGACACTACCAAGGCAGGTTGGCGGGGACTTCTGGGAACACCGCACTTTTCTGGTATTTCTATGATTTTTAAAATGGAATTTCCTTTACGGATTTTTCTCAATCTTACGGAAATTTTCCTTTAAATCAGGAAATTAAAAAACGGACAAAAAAAATTCTTCCGCTTTCTCAGGCTTCCACTGAATTGGAGTCCGTTAGATTGAGTATCTATGGTACAGTTTACACTGGTTATAAAATAATGACTCAGGGGAGGTAAACTGCCTTACAAGGAATCAGTGCAGCCGGAGTTAAACTACAGTACAGTATTCAGTTCTTCTCAACTGCTTTTACAAGACAGCTAATTCCTGAATTTTCTAAGTATACCCAAGGAAATATGCCCCTGGACCCCTAGATCTATGTCTTCAGCGCTCATTCGCCATATTTAGGGTTGGTGGAGCCGATGTTCCAAGCTCAATTTAGTGCTCTAGTCCACCATTGGGTTTTAAGGATTGGACAAGTGAAGATCCCTATCTACGGTACTCGTATACCTGGGATGCGTTTTTTTTTTTTTTTCTGAGCTGCAGAGGCATACTTTCACCCCAACCAAGTATAAGGTAGAATGACACCAGTGAAGATACCTACCTGCACCTGAACTGGGTTAGGAACTTATACTCCAAATGCTAAGTTCACCATTAATATGACGAGTTGTTTGAGTGGGTGGTGTAAGTGAGAGTGTAGGGCAGGCAAAAGGGTGGTGCAGGTGGGTGTTACAGGAGAGGGTGGTGGTGGTGACAGGTGATGTACTGTAGATGACTGTGTGAATAGGTGATGTAATGGTGCATATGGGTGGGTGGTGCAGGAGGGGAGTGTGTTCTAACTCATTAGATGAACAAAATGGCTAACTTTACAGAAGAATGGATAGGAAGATGATAGAGGGTGGAAGAGAAGATGAGGAACACGGTAGTGACAGTAATAATGGTAGTGATGACATGATGCCAGGGTACTAATGATATTGGCAGTCATATTGGTAGTGCTGAAGTAGTAATATGATACTGTAGTTTTTATCAATGAAAACAAAAATTTGCACAAAAGTACACGTCCACCTGGATTAGCGGCACAGTACAACCCTGCCTGTCACCCACCCAAGGGAGAATATCCTTGGGGAGTTTGGGGCACTGTTGGAATGCACAGCCATAGCTTTTCATTTGGGCAACATGGACACCCCTGATAATAAAATAAAAACAGTAATAATAATAATAATAACAATAACAAAAGATATATACAACAATACCTTGGAATTATGCAAGCTTGGACAATTTACATCAGTTAATACTTGATTAATGAATCATATGTATGATGTAACTGTGTATCATGGTGTGTTATTTGTTTGAAAAGTTAAACATTTAATTTTTTTTTTTTTTTAATGTGTCCAACTCTGGGCAAAGGCTTCACAGCCTGCTCCCAAGGTCCAGTAGTCCTCCTACATACCATACACCACTACATGTCACCACTTCAGTGCTAACACCCACCGTCCATATTGAATACATGCTAGGGCTGTCTCATACAGGACTGGTGTACTGGTATTAGCTGGGGTATTTTTACAACATGTTGGTGGGACTTCTGGTAAATCAGTAAAATCTGATTTTATGAAATTCAAATCCTTAAACTGTTCCCTGCCCAAGCGGGGATTTGAACCCAGGTCTGGTAGGACTGCAGGCCACCTCTCTACCGATTGAGCCACCGCCTCCCCCACAATATGTTGTAAGTGAACAGCAATGTCTTAAAAACCACAGTATTTATTATGCAATATATTGTTTTATGCACATATGGTGCAAACATTTCAGTGTGCACAGCCTCCTCACAATGTAGTTGTATAATCAGACTCTATGCTGTTGTTATACAGACAGATCTACAGTGATCATGTACATAAATGACAAGGTGTGGATATATAGTTGAAATTTCAGTTATTGGAAACAGATGGGGGCACCCATCATCCACTCCCTAAATGTAGGGATGCCTTATGGTCTGTACACCGAGTGACAAGCCAAATGGTTTCCTGTATTTCCTGTACCCAGGAAACCATTTACTATGTTTGGTAGTAACCATATAACCGGGGTTTTTGGCCAGGTTAAGTGTCCCCCAGATTCCCCTATCTGAAATCACTTAATCTTGGCGAATGTTTCGGAGAGCCTCAGAGGGCCCAACACCTGCCCAGGGCCCCATCCAAATGGGCAGATTCGCATGGCCACGTGGAATGTGAGAGGTGTGAATGAGGAAGGCAAGAGAGTGACAGTGGTAAATATGTTCAAGAGTACGAGATATGCCGTGAAGGTACTGTGTGAAACAAAGATGAAAGGGTGTAAAGTGGAGGAGTGGGAGGGTGGAAAGCGTGTTAGGTCGGGCATGAATGGACAAGGAAGATGCAAGGATGCAGTTGCTTTGTTGATGAATGAAGTGCAGCAGAGTGGAATAAGAGATTACAAATGTGTCAGCATGAGATGTATGTATGTCAAGTTCAAGTTTGAGAAGGTGAAAGTGGTTGTGATTGTACCATATGCACTTGTGATGACAGGTGTGAGACAGAGAAAGACAGGTTTTAGGACGAGCTGGATGAAGCAGTGGGAGAAATATCCAGGTCCTATAAAGCGATCATAAAGGGCGATATGAATGGAAGGGTAGGCACTGGTCCTGTGGATGACATAATGGGTTGTAATGGAGTATGGTATCAGATGAAAATGATAATGGGAAGCAATTGAAGGATATGCATCAGAAAAGGAGGCTGTGCATTGTCACGAATTTTCTTCATTGTAAAATCACGTTGAGTTAAATCGTGACATTGAGTTATTTGTGAGGAGCAAATTATTATATGTACGACGATTTTAAGTTGTCGGGTTTTGCTCCGGGCCTGTTGCGCATGCGCGCGGGGCTCCCACCCTCCCCGCGTCGAGTATTCAAAAGAGAGCTCAGTCTGTTCTTAGTCACGGAACGAATTGGGTCGTACGCCTCTAGAGGCTCGAGTGAATTCTTTATTTCAGATCTTGGCTTGAATCGGCGTGTCTTCCCGAGCTCCCACCCTCTTGGTGATCGACTACAGTACAGTCTCATCCATACCGATCAGTATTTTCTGGTTTTTCCTAGGCTAAGCTTTTTGAAATATTTTGCCGTTATCTGAGTGTCTGAGTGAGTGAGTGTAATCCTTCATTTGATTTGAATTTCATGTAACGTAAATTCATTTCCTTGTAATTAATAAATTTACAGTTCGTTTCTTGAGCTTTGTTAAAGTATAACAGCTGTGTTTGATTTTCCACTTATTTAGTACAGTTTGCTACTCTACGTTAGCACAACTTTTTAAATTAAATCACAGCCGGTACTTAGGCCAGCTTTGGCATCACTCCTTAAATCCGTTGTGCTAGCTAGGAGTTTGGCTCAGCCAAGAGCCTGTTATCATTATTATTATTATCATTTTTTTTTAATTGTTGGGGGGGGAGAAGAAACTTTCTCGTAGGCCAATGGTACAATATTGCAGCCCAATAGAGCGTCTAGTCTCTGCTGCGTGCCGTTGAGGAAGTCTGTAATTCTCGACTCTAGAGAATTGACATAGCACACTTAGCTATACATTTCATTATCTTTTGGAAATACTTAAATTTCCCCTGACATCTGGCGACACGACAGAGAAAACTCTCATTTTCCCCTGACATCTGGTGACCTCGCCAGGATAAACTCCTAGCCTAAATTATTACCGAATCACTCACTCATACTTATTCTCAGTTGTCACTCACTCTTAAACCAAGCACGATGGAATCTAGTGCATTCGTGCAAGAGGCTAAAGATATGGGGCTCACTAACCCCCAGGAAATTCGAGATTATGTCCTGTCGCGCTTCAATAGCGAGCAGGAACGTTACATGCATTTGTAACTCATATTTCAAACACAGAGACGCACATGAATATACATGGTATAGAGGGAACAAGGATTGTGTTGAAAGGAGCCTGACTGATTACGTGTTCGTAGAGAGGTCGATGCTGGGAATGGCTGCTGATATGAGGGCTGTGAGAGGATGATGTAGATGTCTGTCAGATCATAGAATTATGGTATGCAAGATCAAGCTGAGTGGATCAAGAGAGATAGGAGCAGTCAAGGAGAAAGACTGAAAGTTGAGAAGCTGAGGATTAAAGAAATGGCAGATGAATACAGGACCACAGTAGGGGAGAAGTTAGAATCAGTGATTTGGAATGAAATGGATCTGGACATCCTGTGGAATGCATATAGGGATTACTTAGTTTGGAATGCTAAAGCGGTGTGTGGTGTGGTAAGAGTAACAAAAAAAAGAAAGGTACGGAATGATGGGATGAAGAGGTTAAGACAGCAGTGGCGAAAAAGATGAAGTGGATAGAGTGGTTACAGGACAGGGGTTCAACTGAAACAAGAACTGAATATATTGAGAGCAAGAAGCACGTAGCTAATGAAACTAGTGAAGAGGAAAAAGAAGGAGGTAAATATGGTCTAGGATGAAAAAATGAATGCAAATTACTCTGAAACTAAGAAGCAATTCTGGAAAAAGGTGAGCTAATGGAGAAGTGACAGTGGAAAGAAATGTGAAAATGTGAAGGATTAAGTGGCAGATTATTAACCCATAGGGGTGAAATAAGGACCATATGGAAAGAATATTTTGAAAGCCTGATGAACGGGAATAGAGAGAGAAGAGTGGCTGTAAACATGACTGGTTTAGGGAGTGTGCAGAGAATGAACGCAGTGATAGGAAAAGTGACACTCACACAGGTGAAGTATGCTGTGAAATAGTTGAAAAATGGGAAAGCAGCTGGGGATGATGAGGTGTATGCAGAGATGATTAAATCCAGTGGAGAAAGCAGAATGAAGTGCTTATTGAAGACATGTAAGAAGGCAAGGATGAGTGAAACTGTGCCAACATAGTGGAAAAGGGCTGTGACTGTACCCCCGTGCAAAAATAAGGGTGAGCAAAGTGAGTGCAAGAACTATCGTGGCATAAGTTTACTGACTGTGGTAGGGAAGGTATATGGAAGAATTATTATACAGAAAGTAAGAGAGATATAAGTCCTGGTGAGTGATGAACAGGGTGGCTTCAGGTGTGGCAGAGGATGTGTGGATCAAATATTTGCAGTGAGACAGATTGTGGAGAAGGCTTGTGAGGACTATAATGTGTTTATGGCATTCAAGGATCTGGAAAATGCATATGACAAAGTAGACAGAGAAGGATTGTGGAAAGTTTTACGCACGTATGGTGTAGATGGTAAGCTGCTAGGCCCCGTCAAGAGTTTTTATGATGATAGAGAAAAATGTGTAAGGGGTAAATGGGCATCTAAGTGAATGGCTCAAGATCAATGTGGGTGTGCGACAAGGTTGTGTGATGTCCCCGTGGGTGTGCGACAAGGTTGTGTGATGTCCCCATGGATGTTCAATATATGGATGGGGTGATGAAAGAAGTAAAAACATGAGTAATGGAGAAGGGGATGGCACTGGCAATAAATGGTGATGGATGGAATATCTCAAATTTGTTGTATGGTGATGATGCAGTACTACTTGCAAATATTGGACAAGAACTTGGTATACTAGTGCAAAGTTTTGCTGATGTCTGTGAGCGTCATGCCTTGAGAGTAAACACAGAAAAGAGTAAACCGATGGTTACTGAGAGAGAAGGTGACTCCCAGCATGATGTTACAGTGAATTCAGAGAGACCAAAATTGGTGATAGAGTTCAAATACCTGGGTACTGTGACAGAAAAGAGAGGAAAATGTGTAAATGAAGTGGAAAGCAGAGTGACACAAGGAAGCAAGTAGCTGGTGCACTGAAGGCCTTGATAAGAAACAAAGGCTTGAGTGTTGCAGCTGCACGAGGCATACATGGAGTGTTAGTGCCAACTTTAACATATGGATGTTAGACTATGGTATGGCATGTCAAGAGTGAGAGCAATGGAGATGGGCCTGTTGAGGAATGTATTTGGAGTACTGAGAGTGGATAGGATACGAAATAATGTGATTCATGAAAGATGTGGAATGAGGAAGCCTGTGGACACCAGAATTGAAGAGAGTGTACTGAGATGGTATGGTCATGTGGAGAGAATGGATAACAACAGAGTGGTGAAAAAGGTATATCTGAGCGAATCTGAAGGAGGAAGGAGGCGCGGTAGGCCAAGGAGAAGGTGGGGGGATATGGTAGATGAGTGTGTGTGGATGAGAGGTTTGAAGTTGGTGAGGCTAGAGGACTGACAAGAGATAGAGCTGGCTGGATGAATATTGTGAGGAGAAGTGCATGATCAGGGATTTGGCACCTCTTTTAATGTAAAAGCATCTGGACTGACTCAATCGGATACGTTTATGTGAAGCTACAGAAAGTGGAGAATGTTTTTAGCATATCAGATAGTCAGGATCTGGGGGCTTGAATGGTGAGTGAATGGAAGTGTGGCCCATTGGACTGGGCAGATTTGGGCTGTCTGGACATTGCTACTCCTCACCCTGCCCTAGGGTGGGAAAGGATGTCCGGATGATGATGATGATGATAATACCAGTGATAATGGTAACAGAATTATAACTAACCATATAATGAAGGCAAGGAAGAAAACAAGCAGAGTCCACCTCCACTGCACATCAACAAGTGTGGTGTAGAGGTCCTGCAGGTAACGTGACCGTCTCTGCTTCAGGTGAGCATAGGTCAGGTTGCAGTCACCGTTGCGTCGGATCACACCACAGTGCTGACCACTGCCAACACCGTCTCCTGACACGATCACAGTTAAGTGGTTAGGATGTTCTCACGAGTAGGTAGGTGAGCACACACACACATACACACAAACACACAGAGTGTGTGTCAAGTCTCATTTTACAACTACTTGCTATATGATAAATCTCTACAGTGATAATCCAAAAGTTATATCCTTTTTTGGAATAGCAATAAAATATATTTTATAGGTCATAATTTTGCTAAAACTATAAATGCAACATCTGCCTCCAAGAATCTTGTATAGATATGGTGATGCATGCAAACTGACAGTCAGCTGTCTGAGCCAACATGGCTGCCCAGTGTTTTCAAGCTCAGAGCCCCCATCTTGGGTCTGCACAGGCAGTGGCCTTTGCACCAGCCCTCTGAGGACCCTGTCTCGCTTGCCCACTTGCTCACGTGTCCCACGCCTGTGATGTCTCTCTTGCATTTACAACCAACGCAAAGCCATTGCTGTCATCAAGTATCAGTGCATGTGTGCTACAAATAGTGAGGTGTGTGATAGTAAGCTGAGAGAGAACTTTTAGCGTGTGAAATAAGTGAAACTCCTAACTTGGAAATCATGTCTGGTGCTACCCCCAGTGGGATGCCCAGTGGAATGTGTAGTGCTACTGATGCTGCCAAGGGCAAGGCATAGTCTTTCCCTTGATATGAAATTGGACATTATTAAGCACCATAAGGATGGGCAGAGGCCAAACACGATTGCTGATGCCCTACAGCTGCCCCAGTCAATGGATCTCGACAGTGATGAAGAAATCAGATGCTGTAATTATGGCATCACAGAACATACCTTCTCTGACTGTTAAACAAGTGGAGCCTCTCCTGGAGGAGATGGAATGTCTCCTAGCTCTGTGTGTTAATGAACTGAGGCGGGCAAAATATCCTCTTCACTGCATCCATCTGCAATCAGGCTCTTACCTCAGGGATAAGCAAGATATGGATGCCAATGAGAAGCTCAAGGCCAGCATAGGTTGGTTCAAGCAGTTTAAGGCCCATGCTGGCCTTAAACACGTGATCATGCATGATGCGGCTGTTAGTGCAGATCACAAAGTGGCCGAGGCCTTCCCTGTGAAGTTGAAGGAAAAGACAAGGAAAGGGGGATACTCTCCAAAACAGGTCTTAAACTTTGATGATCCAAGCAAGTTTAGGAAACTGATATTCTAGAAGACATACGCCAGCAAGGAAGAATAATGTGTGTGAGAGTTCAAGGCAGCCAGGACCACCTCACCCTCCTCCTTAGTACAAATGAAGAAAGGGACCTGAAGGTCAAACTGCTCCTGGTTTACCACTGGGAGAACCACCGAACACTGACAGGATTCGTGAAGAACCTTGGGGTTATGTGGAAGGGTAACCTCTGCACTCTGCCGCTTGTACATGGCAGGATACCTGTCCCTCCCGCCTGCTTGACTGTGCCACTTTTTTTTTTTTTTTTTTTTAATGCAAGGAAGAAGGAACCAAAGGCCAGGGCCCACATACTGTTCCTTCCAAGAAAAAGTAAAAACAATACTAAAGAGAGCCAAATTCAAGATCCATTCATTTCAAGATGCCTGGACACACAGCGCTTGAAAGACTGGAGATCATAAGTAGGGAATACAGACAGAGGGAGATAGTTCCAGAGTTGACCAGTTGCATAAATGAAGGGCTGAGAGTAACGGTTAACTCTTGCATTAGAGAGCTGGACAGAAAAGGGATGAGAGTTTGTTGCTAGACGGGTACCATGCGCCCGTCGTAGAGGTGGAGGGATGCAAGCAGATAGTTCAGAGGAACAGTGACCATTGAAGTAGCGATAGAAGAGAGATAAAGAAGCAACAGTGCGGCGAAGAGACAAAGGTTGAAGGGAATCAGTAAAAGGAGGAGAGTTAATGAGACGAAAAGCCTTTGACTCCACCCTATTGAGAAGGGCTGCATGTGGGGAGCCTCCCCACACATGAGAGTTGTACTCCATACACGGGCAAATAAAACCCGTGTACAAGGTCAACATCTGTGCAGGGGTAAAGAAAGTTCAGAGTCGGCCCAGCACACCTAATCTCTTGGAAGCAGATTTCACAAGAGATGTAATATGATCTTTCCAAGACAAATCCCGATAGAATGAAACCCCTAGCATGTTCAAGGATGATGCAGGACTGAGCTGGACATTATTAAACATCAGTGGGTAATCCTGAGGAAGATTTTGTTGGGTTGATAAGTGTAAGAACTGAGTTTTTGCTGCATTAAAAATAACAAGATTATTTTTACCCCAATCAGAGATATGAGCCAAGTCAGACATTAGGTGTGCCATAGCCTCATCCCTTGTTTGCTGAAGTAACTGCTGAGATGGACGTTGCGGAAATCGAATGGAAAGGTGAAGGGTGGAATCATCAGCATATGAGTGGATAGGGTTAGATGTACAGCTTACATGGTCATTGATGAATAAAAGAAAGAGTTGGTGATAGGACAGAGCCCTGAGGAACACCACTGTTGATAGGTCTAGGAGAAGAACGATGGCTGTCTACAACAGCAGCTATAGAACGACCAGAAAGGAAGCTAGAGATGAAGGCACAGATAGAAGGATAGAAACTGTAAGAGGGCAGTTTGGAAATCAAAGATTTATGCCAGACTCGATCGAAAGCTTTTGAGATGTCAAGTGCAATGGCAAAGCTTTCGCCAAAGTCCCGAAAGGAGGATGACCAGGAGTCCGAAAGGTAGGTGAGAAGATCGCCAGTGGAGCGTCCCTGATGGAACCCATACTGACGATCAGAAAGAAGGTTGTGACAGGAAAGATGCTTTAAAATTTTTCTGTTAAGAACTGATTCAAAAACTTTTGAGACACAGGATGTTAAAGCAATTGGACGATAGTTAGAGGGTTGGGAATGGTCACCCTTCTTTGGGACTGGCTGAATGAGAGAAAACTTCCAGCAAGAAGGAAAGGTACAAGTTGATAGACAAATGCGAAAGAGTTTACCTAGGCAGGGTGTGAGCACAGAAGCACAGTTTTTGAGGACAACAGGAGGGACTCCATCAGGCCCATATGCCTTGTTAGTATTGAGGCCAATGATGGAAGAAAATACATCAGCTGAAGAAATTTTAATGTCAGTCAAGAGGAAGTCAGAGGGGGGAAGTGATGGAGGAACAGCACCGGAATCGTCTAAGGTGGAATTGGAGGAGAAAGTCTGAGCAAAGAGATGTGCTTTATCAGTAGAAGAAACAGCTACAGAGCCATCAGAGTAGAAAAGAGGAGGGAACGATGATGAGGTAAAGTTGTTAGAAAGGTTTTTGGCAAGGTGCCAGAAGGAGTGAGAAGAATTCGAGTTGGAGAGTTGAGAACATTTAGCACGGATGGAATTATTTTTAGCAGAGCGAAGAACAGACTTAGCACGATTCCGGGCAGAAATATATAAAAGATGCGATTCAGGGGTGGGTTGGCCCCGGTAACTTTTATAGGCCCTCTCCTTGTTGCGGACTGCATTAGAACAAGCGTGATTAAACCAAGGCTTTCTTGCATTAGTCAGAGGATATGAGAAAGGAATGTATGCTTCCATGCCCGAGAGAATAACCTCCGTAATGTGCAAGGCACACTCAGATGGCTCCCGGCCATGGAAGCAATAATCATTCCAAGGAAAATCAAAGAAGTACTGCCTGAGGGGCTCCCAAACTGCAGCTCCAAAGTGCCACAGGCGGCGTTTCCTTGGAAGGTCCACAGGCCATACCAGAGCGATAGGACAGGTTAAGGTAATAAAGTTATGATCGGAGGAGCCCAACGGAGAGAAAAGATTAACAGTGTAAGCAGAAGGATTAGTTGTTAGGAAAAGGTCAAGTATGTTGGAACTCTCTCCAAGGCGATCAGGGATACGGGTAGGGTGCTGTAAAAGCTGCTCTAGGTCATTAAGGATAGAAAAGATGTACGCTTGTTCACCAGGTGGATCAGTGAAAGGAGAGGAAGGCCAAAGGTGGTGGTGAACATTGAAATCTCCTAGAATGGAGATTTCAGAGAAAGGAGAAATGGATAGAATGTGTTCCATCGTAGAAGTAAGATAGTCAAAGAATTTTTGATAGTCAGTAGAATTAGGAGATAAGTAAACAGCACAGATATATTTAGTCAGAGAATGACAGGAGAGCCGAAGCCAGAGAGTAGAGAATTCAGAAGAATCAAGTTCAGGAACACGAGAGCAAGATAGATCGTTGAGTACATATACGCAACAGTCACCTTTGGCTTTGAAATGAGAATAGAGAAAGTAGGAGGATACAAAAAAGGGTCTGCTGTCAGTTGCCTCAGACAGCTGAGTCTCAGATAGAAAGAGAAGGTGAGGTTTAGAGGAGAAAAGGTGGGGTTCAACGGAGCGAAAGTTAGAGGAAAGGCCACGAATGTTACAGAAATGAAGAAGGAGTGAGTCGGACAGTGGTTCCAGGCAGCTCTGTGAGTTGTCACCGGGAGAGGGGCGGATGGCTGGGGGCATTTATGGTCCCCCCCCACCCTGGGGACTCCAAGGCATAATTTACGTGCGCCATTTTTTTTTTTTTTTTTACAAATTTGTAAATTGTTTCCCCTTGCTGGTTGACAGCAACCCATGCCACTCTGAGGGCATGGATAACTGGGTGAATAATATAAAAGTGGTGCATCTGCCCCCCAATACAATACCGTTGATCCGGCCAATGGATCTGGGCGACATTGCAGCCTTCAAAGTATACTGCCTCTGTCACACCATGGAGCAGATCGTAAGGAAGAGTGACTCCGGGGCGAGTGATGCAGTGTGGCAGCTTTGTAGGGATTACAACATGAAGCATGCCATCAACAATGTAATGGCAGCATGGAAGAGGTGCAGCAAAGCACACTGAACACCCTCTGGTGCCAAATATGGCAGGACACCCTCTGGTGCAAAATATGGCAGGACACCCTCTGGTGCAAAATATGGCAGGAGTGTGTGTACTCTTTTACAGGGTTCCCAGTGGTATAGAACATTAACATCCTCCATCGCTTGCACTAGACAGGATTTGAGGAGGCTGATGAGGAAGATGTGAACAGGTCATGGGCAGCCACACTGAGCAGCTGTCCACAGAGGAGCTCACTGAACAAATGGGTGAAGGAGGCACAGGAAGGTGGTGAGGTTGGCAGCGAGAATGGGCACTTTCACATTCTTGATATAAAAACCGTGAAGGAGATCTTTGTGATAATGGACAAGGGCACTGCATTCATCCAGGTCAAGAACCTGAATCTGGCAAGGAGTGATGCATCAATGTATGGCACTGAATAACATCTGAAGGCATACAGGGAGCTCCTGGCAACTAAGAAAAAGGCAGCACAATATACCACCATCACCTTCTTCTTCTACCCTGCCAACAGCACCAAGGATGAGCCACGGCCATCAATTAATGGTGTGTAAATGTAATATCCTCCATCACCTGCCTCCATCATGTCTGTCTTGTCTTCATTGCTGTCTGGCACACTGTATGCTGCACCACCACACTCTCCCTCACCCTTACCACTCCGCTCTCCGTTGGCCTCAATGTATTGCTCTCCATCGACCTCACCCCATCACTCTCCATCGACCTCACCCCATCACTTTCCCTCGGCCTCAGCACATCACTTTCCCTTGGTCTCACTGCATCATTGCTCTCCCATCCTCTCAAAAGATAAGTTCATTACAGAGAAAATATGTAGCCTAGTTAAGCTCACTTAACCTTGAGAGAATATTCTTTGGTGATAATGTTTTAGTTTTTTCCCGCAGAGTCCAACTGAGATCTCGGGATTATTTAGCAATATTCACGTGCATTTGTAACTTTTGAATTCCTGCAGAGTCCAGTTGAGACCACGGGATTACCTTATTCACGATGTTACCATATGTCTACAGATGCTCCATTAACTCTACGTACCCGTTTATAATTTCATCCCGTAGCTAATAGTTTACTTGATTACTTTTATATGAATCAGTGTTCATGTAACTAAAATTCACGTGCATATGTTTAATGACACTATTTATATGTGATGATGTCCACTAAGCATGACTTTGTCTTTGATTAATTCGTAATATTATGTGTGTGTGTGTGTGTGTGTGTGAGAGAGAGAGAGAGAGAGAGAGAGAGAGAGCTGGGCAAGTCAATAGGCC
>JAGKTI010012784.1:0-24044 GCA_018397915.1 Birgus latro
TGTTTAGTACTCAGGATTATTGCACTCGACCTTAACAGTTATGTGCAGTCGCTTCAAGCTGACGATTTCACTGTACTTTTTCATTTATTGTTGATGACTAATGATACTTTCAAAAACAGTTTCACACTGTCATTATTATTATTATTATTATTATTATTATTTTTTTTTTTTTTAAATAAATGTGCCGGAAATAATTCTTGGTAAAATATGCGTGATGCTGGGTAGCAGTTTTTAACACTATGATTATTAGAAAATTATACATGGTTGGTATTGGGGGCTTTCAGGGTTATGCTTTGTGGCAATCCTATGTGGTTATAATTATGGGGGGTCTTGGGGGGTAAAGCCTTTTGGTTGGGTTAGGTTTGGATACACTGATGGGTCCAGTCGGCGGGTTCCTAGGTACTGTCATCATGCTGCAACAGGCATCTACGGCAGAAATATTGGTAATACCTTATTGTTATTCAACATAAGGAAAATATAGGACTCCCTGAACCTGAACTCTTATTTTACATGTACAGTAAATATATGTCATGTTTTAGCATGAACGTGATTCAGCATGAGATTCTACATATCCTCTCTCTTCTTGTACAGAGACTCTACTGTACCACAGACAGACTTGAGATGGCTTAAAGTAAGGGGTTCCAAGGCTTGGAGGTGAAGAGTAAGTGGTCTCTGCCACCTGAGATTAACTCCTCAAGTTGTAGTCTTTGAATTCCTCAGAGCCTGCAGAACCAGCTTAGGTGCACAATATTAATGTTTTTTGGCTTAAATATGCACTACAGAAATCCCTCAATTATCCGGACATCCATTACTTGAACAATCCATTACCCGGACGCTATGATCAGGCTGTTTGAAACCATTATTTGTACATTTTTCCATTTCACTCAGACAAAATGCTTGCATCCGGGTGGAAGTAATGGCCGCACAAACATTTTCGCCTAGCCAGGCTGGATTTTTTATGTCTTTCTCGTGTTACTGCGGGGTATGGCCCTGCAGTGGTGATTGCTTGTCTGTGGTTGATGGGTCTATTTAACTATGGTAATTGCTTGGCTGTGGTTTGTAGGTGTGCTTGACCAGACAGAGTAGTGTTAAACAACAGGAACAAGTGCTGTACTATGTACTGTAGTGGCCTTTAACAATAGGTTTCAAAGTTAGCTTATGTACGAAAGGGGTCTGGGGAAGATGTCAGTTATCCAGATGGATCCACTTTCCGGACATGCCTTCGGTTCTGTTATGTTGGATGCTCAAGGGATTACTGCATAATGGCGGGAGTGCTGATTTTCATCTAGCAGTGAGAGTGACAGCTGCTATAACCAGGAGATCACTGTATTTTCTTATTAGTCTCACTGAAATCACTACGGCAAACTCAGTTATCTGGCTTAATTCAGCCAAACCCTCCACCAGATATTGCGTTGGTACCCCCAGTCGGCTTTCCATTTGGTGTTGAGCCAGATAATGTGTCACTACTCTAAGTTATCCGTTTCGACCTCTGTCCTAAATACTTTCCTACAATGTTACTCATGAGTAACAGATTAAAATCAAGCATAAAATACAATACAATACAGTACTGATACAGTACACTCATGAGCACTAATTTCTGCCTAGGGGTGACCCCTTCCTACCCTTGCGTCGGGATGGCAACAGTAACTTGCTGGGTAATCTCCGACAAACATCCTCAGTGTTACAAGTCACAATGCTATTAGGAGAATGGGTAAACTCACCCCATCCTCATTATCATCCTTTCCGCCTTGTCTCCTTCGACAGGGGCCTGGGCAGAGAGGAAGTTTAGGAGAAGAAGAAGGAAGAAGTGAAGACGAAGAAGAGAATGGAGAAAAGGCCGTGGTGGCCGTGGAAAGGAAGTGTCAAAGGCTACTAAAAGAAGCATATAAAACTCTCTGGCATAAGCATTGAGAAGAGATCAGGGTGAGAGCACAGGAGGTATGGGAGATGAGCAAAAGGTGTAGAGGATGACAGAGAATGAGAGGAAAGACATAGGAAGGAGGCGAAACATCATGTTACACAACAACATAAGAAATCAGTGGGAGGAAAAGGTCAGACAGATAATGGGCGAGAGCACTTAACGCATAAGGATACGCAAAGAGCATTTGATGCGGCCAGATAAACAAACTGCTGCCATATCCTTTATGAGGTTAAATGCAACATTTACTCTTATTGATCCATTAGAGCAGATAGTTACCAGAGAGATAACGTGAGGTCAAAAGTTAGTAAATTTTAGCATCGATGACTCAGGGACAGAGAGAGACATTTCACTTTGCAGGGTATATAAGAATGATCATAAGGTTGACATAGTCAGTAGGAACTCAAAGCTTGTCCTGAATGGGCAGTAGGCTCAGTTACAGTAATCCTTCCATTATCTGTTGCAACAGAGCCAAGGGCATGTCCGGAAAGTGGTCTTGTCCGGATAATGGGCTCTGAAGCTCCAGCACCAGTCATTCCTGAACCTAACCTAACCTAAATCAGAAAACCACCTACCTACCTCCCTACTGGACATGCATAGCACTTATTTAGGACTCCATTCACATAAATAATGGACACAAAGCATGAATTAATTGAATTTTAACCAGAAAATGATGATTCAAGGGTGAGTATGGCAAATATGTTCGCCACATAACAGCATAGTGAACGTAGGTAACAGACATGATAATCACTATGATAATCATCTTTTTCACAGTCTGTGCACTCAAATATGGGACACAAAGCATGAAATAAATGAAATTTAATGAGAAAAATGATGATTCAGAGGTGCGTATGGCAAATATATTCACTACCTGACAGCATAGTGAACATAGGTAAGAGACATTGATAATCACTGAGAAAATCACCTTTTTCACAGCCTGTGCACTCAAATATGGGACACAAAGCATGAAATGAATGAAATTTAACCGGGAAAATGATGATTTAGAGGTGAGTATGGCAAATATGTTCACCACCTGACGGCATAGTGTACGTAGGTAAGAGACATGATAATCACTAAATCACCTTTTTCACAGCCTATACACTCAAATATGGGACACAAAGCATGAAATAAATAAAATGTAACTAGAAAAATGATGATTTAGAGGTGAGTATGGCAAATATGTGGCTCATTCAGTAGTGAGGTGGGCTGCAGTCCTAATGGACCAAGGTTCAAATCCCCGCTGGGGCAGGGAACAGTTTAAGGATTTGAATTTAATTAAATCAGGCTTTACTGATCTACCAGAAGGCTCGCCAACATGTCATAAAAATACCCCCGCTAATACCATTACACCAGTCCTGTATGAGTCAGCCCTAGCATGTGTTCAGTATGGTCGGTGGGTGTTAGCGCCGAAATGGTGACATGTAGAGGTGTATGGTATGTAGGAGGATTTGCTGGGCCTTGATAGCAGACTGTGAAGCCTATGCCCAGAGTCAGACACATTAAAACAAAATATATATACTGTATATATCACCACCTGACAGCATAGTGAATATGGGTAAGAGACATGATAATCACTATGAAGATCACCTTTTTCACAGCCTATGCACTCAAATATAGGACATAAAGCATGAAATAAATAAAATGGAACTAGTGAATGAAGATTTAGAAGTGATTATGGAAAATATTTGGCAGTTGACAGTGTACTTACATGACGGTGGTGGCTGTTACAAATATTACCCCCACCTCTAAGGCTCTGACAATGGTAAAAATGCTCTTGAAGCATGTACAGTAATCCAGTGTTGAACTGCACTTAATCCTTAGCACTGTGAATTATGATTGTTTAAACAAAAACGAACACTACCGCCAACCACCCCGACAACCGCTTACTTATGACGGCAGTTGAGAGAGAACTGGGGGGAGGGGAAGGGGAGCCTGGGGAGTGCGGGGAGCTATCGTAAACACGGCTGTTCAGCGCCACGTGCCAAATTCAAACTTACGGGTTGAAAAAAAAAAAAATGCAATTTTTTGGTGTTTTTGGGTTCCAAACGTCCCACGCAAAGATGTCCGGAGTGGGGTGTCCGGTTACTGGGCGTCCAGATAGTAGAGTGATTACTTTATTCTGCTGAGGGAGGCAGATATACAGTGCACCCCCACACAATGCGAACTCACTTGCTGGCGCTGTGGTAGCGTTCTCGCTTGCCATCTGGTAGACGGGAGCTCGCACTTCACTCAGGTTGCGAAAAGTTTCACTGACGAAGTGGGTGGTTACTGTCCCCTTTGAGCAAGAGGATGGGTGTGTGCGTGTGTGAAGGTCACAGCCTTGCCCATAGATCGGACTATATGAGCTCTCAGCTCCCTTCCGGGAGGGTTAAAGCTGACGATCACTACCATCAAGTGATCCTGACCGACCCAGTGAGTTACCTACAATGTGAGGACAACCCAGAAAATGTTTATGTTTATCGAATGAGTGTATTGGAGACCACCCGAGATTAAGGAGGGGTTTCATCTCACTGGGAACACTGACCACAATTGAGGATAGTTGTGCCTCCAGACTGGCTGGGGATTAGGAACAGCACAGACTTCTGTCTCGACAAGCACGAGTTTCACTGAGAAGGGACAAAGAGAGGTATGTCAGGAAATCGCTGAGGAGGTGGAAGACCATTTTCAAGCAAATGACCTTCGATCTGCCTACTGAGCCTGGAAGAAGCTACACTCCAGACCCGCCTCTCAGGTTAACTCAGTTTGGACAGCAGATGGACAGCTTATGTCAGGGGCATGTGAGTATAGAGTTCGTTGGGCTGAGTACTTTGGGAAGCTGTACAGTATATGATTTAACCTCCCAGTGAAGAGCTTCTGACGGCTGGTGTACAACCACTAACTGCTGTCCCACCAACTGATGAAGCCGTGCCTTCTCTAGACGAAATCAAGAAGGCAGTGGCTTGGTTGAAAAGTGATAGAGCAGCTGGTGTTTGTGACATCCCAGCAGAACTGATTAAAGTGGGGGCCAAAGGCATGATCAGGGGGTTACATACAGTCATAGAAGCCATTTGGCTAACTGGTACTATTCCTCCTGACTGGACAATGGGTTTGGTCACCCCTATCTGGTAACTACCATGGTATTACAGTGCTCAGTGTGCCAGGTAGAGTTCTTGCTCACATTCACCTGATGCATATCCAGGACCATATGCTACAGTTTCGGAGGCCTGAGCAATCCAGATTCACACCCAAGAAGTCTATTGTTGACTGTATCCTGGCTCTTCGAGTTCTTGTGGAACGCCGTCTTGAGTTTCGACGAGGTTTGCTAGCAGCCTACATGGACCTCAAGAAGGCGTATGACCCATTAAATTGGGAGGTACAATGGGAACTACTACTGCAAGGATAATCTGGCTGGCTGCTGGCTTGTACTCAAACACTGAGAGTGCTGTCAAGTGGGTAGGGTGGAGGAGAGACATATGATTTCTTCCCAGTAAGTTCTGGTGGAAGACAGGGATGTGCCCTTGCCCTCACACTTTTCAACACATGTATGGATTGGATTCTGGACTGGCTGTGAGTTGAAGTCACTGTGGTGTATCAGTTGGCAATTTCAGAGTTACTGACCTTGACTTTGTCAATGATGCAGTTATCCTAGCAGAGTCACTGGAGTTACTACTGACTGCCCTTGAGGAATTTCATGAGAATGCAGAGCCATTGGGATTAAAGGTCTCATGGGCCAAGACCAAGGGCCATGCATTTGGTGGCTTGTTAGATGAAGCAGTTCAGTCTGTCCAAGCATGTGGTGAGGATACTTATGTCTTGGAAAGATTCACTTACCATGGTAGTGTGGTCCATAACAACGGTAGATCAGACAGTGAGATATTTCGTCACAGTGGTCTGGCCCACAGGGTTATGGATTCCTACAATTCAGGTATTTGGCGCTGTCAGTATTTGTGTAGAAGGACGAAAGTTTGCATTTGCAAGGCGCCGATGCTCCCTGTCTTACTTTATGGATGTGAGGTATGGACACTGAACAGAGACTTTGATGCAGTGAATTGACCTCTTTGGTACTAAGTGTCTTTGCAGGATCATGGGATATTGCTGGTACAACCAGGTGCATAAAGAACGACCATTCCATGAGATTGAATCGAAGTCAATTACCCACTTAATACATCAACGCCAACTCCAGCTATATGGGCATGTGGCTCGCTTTCCTGAGGCTGATCCAACTCACAGAGTGATGTCTGAACGAGTTAACCCACAGTGGAGGAGGCCAAGGGGAAGGTCATGGAAGTCATGGCTGGAGCAGGTTGATCACTCCTGTCGGAAGATACTTAAAAGGGGAAGAGTCGCTGGCTGGAGGGTTACTCAAAGGGACCTGCGTGGGTGGAGTCGGAAGGTGAGTGAGGCTATGCGCATCGTGGTGTTTGCCCGTTCTTGATTGATTAATGGGCTTGGAGTAGACTAAGGGGTGGAGAGTTAGTGGTCTCCATTGCCTGGGATTGACTCCTTGTGTAAAGCCTCATCTCTGAATCCCTCAAAGCCAGGAGCAGCCACAGATTTTGCACCATCAGTGTAGGCAGAAAACTTAGGTGTGCGTTAACAATGTCTGTTAGCCAAAAATGCATGATAACAGCATGAGTGCAGATTTTCATCTACCATTGATAACAAAAACCAATATAACCAAGTGTACAATAACCAAGGGATCAATGTATGTGTCTGAAAGATCTATTAATACTAAAAGTACCATGCTTATGTGATCGTACAGTAACCACTTTATGTATGCAGTTGTTTGTTATACACACAGTACCATGCATACCATTCCTGTGTACATAATGATCTATTTTTCATTATAAAACTCCACATTCACAGACCATGACTATTAGTCTTTCTTCTCTGTCCCTCTCTACTTTTCTCCTGCTTTTCCTCTTCCTCTTTTCTCTTTTCGTCTTTCCTTTCCTCCTCCTGTTACTTCAATCCCTCTCACTTATTTATTTTCGAGTCACTTCCAAAGGTTACAAAACAATGAAAGAAAATTCAGTAAATATGAAGTACACAAAGAACTTGCATCCCTCACAATCTTATCACTCACTCAAAAAAATTTATACAAAGCCAATGTAAGCAGCTTTGATCTCTGTGCAGATCTCTTTCTCAGACTTACTTCAGTTTGTTCTCTCTCTCTCTCGTAAAACCTCATAATTAAGGGTGATGACAATGTTGTAGTGGTAGGTGGGGTCACCCATCATCCACCCACTTAATGTAGCGGTACTGTATTTTATGGTAACTCTACACCGAGTGGCAAGCCAAATGATTTCCTTTAAACCCAGAAATCATGTACAATGCTGGGTTGTAACTATAACCAACCAACACATGTTCTCCACGTGACACATGGGTTGGTGGAGGGTTAGTGCCCCTCCCTGGAAAATAACTAACTAAGATTACGAACAAGAAACTTCGGACCTGGACTGGCCAACAGGTTGATTGATTGATTGATTGAATATAATTAAAAAATGACAGCGCAACTGCCAGGGTCATTTGCCGCTGGACAACAAAGTAAAGGACGCTGCAAATAGAATGTGTGTACTCAAAATAAAGTTAATACCCATTATTAGAATGAAAACACGAAAAATAAAAGAATAGTTTATAAAATACCAATTACTTATAAATGTGGAAGGAGACCCGCCTCCTGAAGGAAACTAAAAACATCAGTATAATCGCTAGAGACTCCTCCAAGCATCGAAAACAGACAGTTGGCACCACCTGCCCCCATATGCCTATGTAGGAGTCTCTGATGTAGGTCTCCCAGACTTGGACACTCGACCAGCAAGTGATGGGCAGTAAGGAGAACAAGGCAATCATCACAGTAAAACTGAGTCCCACCACTCATCAAGAATCCATGAGTAAGCCGAGAGTGCCCAATGCGAAGCCTGATAAGAGCCACCTCCAATTGCTGAGGCATGGAGGGGAGAACCCTTGGCACATCCACTCTCTGAAAAATTTTTTTGAGCTTGTTATGAGTGGCACTATCCCACTGTCTCTCCCAACACATATGAATCGCGTATCGTAAATAAGGTGTTACATCAGAAGCAGGAATCAGGTAGTCCATAGGTGGCCGTTGAGCAGGCGCAGCTTTAGGTAAAGTATCACCCTTTCATTACCCACCACACCAACATGTGCAGGAACCCAACAGAAATGTACACAATGGCCATGACAGCAAGAAGAAAAAGCCATTCTAAATTTATAAAACCAGTGGATAGGATGTATTAAAAGACTCCAGTGCAGAGAGAGAGCACTACGGGAGTCACTAAAAATCACAAAAGTAGATTGGGGGAGAGTAAAAATGAATTGGAGAGCAAATAAAACTGCAGGCAGTTCTGCTATATACACTGAAGCAGCACCAGGAAGGCTACCCTCCCTACTGAAGGAAGTGAAAACAACACCAAAGCCTACTCTAGTATCAGTCTTAGATCTATCAGTATAGACAGGGACAGAACCCTCATGACTGGAGGCATGCTCTAAAAAGAGAGAGAGGGACACCTGAGAGGGAAATAAGCCCCTTTTCCAACAACTGACCTACACAATGTTACACGAGGTAATAGCCAGAAACCCACCCTCGGGATCCGATGTGGACAGACTGCCAGTCTGGGAACAGAGAGGGCTGACATAACAGACCGGGGAAACTAGGACGGGAGTCATAAATTGATGATCGGGAATCCTGGGAGACAGTAGCAGGAGAAACAGAGTCTGGAAGGTGGTGAAGATGATACCAGCATCTCATCATCAATGACTGGCAGAGCCAGAGGGAGGGCATCAGCATCCACCAACCAACTCGAAATTGGGATGTCCTGAATGCCCCAGTTGCCAATCGTACACTATCATGATTCACAGAATCTAATATCCGAAGATGGGCATTGGTTGCAGAGGAGTAGATCTCACACCCATATTCAAATCTAGAAAGGATAAGAGATCTCATGTGAGAGGAGAAGGATCTGACGATCAGCACCCCAAGAAGTATGTTCCCAAATCCTCAGAAGACTCAAAGCGTTAGTACTAGTTGCCTTCACAGAACGAATATGAGGAACCCAGGTTAGTGGTCTATCAAACTGAAGACCCCAAAACTGAGTCTCTTCCACACAGGAAATCCTCCAACCATAAAGATATAAGTCAGGGTCTGGGTGAACCCCCTGAAGATGACAGAAATGCATAGCCACTGTCTTTTGTAAAGAAAAACAGAAGCCACAAGACTCAGCCCACTCAGAAATTCTGTCAAGAGTCAGCTGCAACTTTCTCTCTATCAAAGACATCCTAGATGCAGGGAAGGAAAGTTAGAGGTCATCTACGTATAATGAGCCTCGCACACCATCAGGAAGTACGCTGATTACACTGGTCATGGCCACTGCAAAAAGAGTAACACTAAAGATACTCCCCTATGGTACTCCATCTTCAAGTGCACGAGCATTAGAAAGCATTCTTCCCTCTCGAACCCTTAAAACCTGGTTAGATAAAAACTTCTGAATAAAAGTAGACAAGCACCCACGAAGACCAAACTTATGAAGTGAAAGTAAAATGCCATGACGCCAGGCAGTGTTGTATGCCTTCTCCAGATTGAAGAAGACAGTAACCTGGTGTCGGTTAGTGGAGAAAGCCTCACAGCCCAAAGATTCCAAGGACAATAGGGCATCATTGGTAGATCACATTTTATGAAAACCATACTGGACTGGTGATAAGTGATTACCCCTCTCCAGATACCACATGAGCCAGCCATTTACCATCTTCTCTAACACCTTGGAAGCACAAGAGGTCAGAGAGATGGGATCATAATATGTTGCCAAGCAGATGATCCTTTCCAGGCTTATGGATGGGGATAACTACAGCAACATCCCAAGAAGAAACAAACTCAACAGTAAACCAAATTCTATTTTATATTGCCAGTAAAAAGGAAAGGGATTCATCAGACATGTGACGTAAAAAGGCACATGGAATATCATCACAGCCAGGAGACAAATCATGACATTGTGACAAAGCTGCCTGAAGCTCAGAAACAGAAAAGGGGACATTATAAGACTCTCCCCTAGGAGATGTGAAGCTGAGGCTACAGGATTCCAAGCACCGACGTTGGCATGCTGAAGGCGAATCCATGCCCTTTTTAGACACACCAGCAAAAACGCTTCAGCAACAGCAAAGGGGTCAGTCACAGACCCATCTGTATCAGATAAAACAGGAGGGGAAGGAACAGGAAACTTGCCAGAAATCCTTCTGACCCAGTTCCACACTTGGGTGAGAGAAGTCCTCGAGTGAAGGGAGGAAGCGTATTCCCACCACAAAGAATGTCTGGCCTGCTTCAGCATTCGATGTGCATGAGCATATGCCCTCTGAAAAAGCCACAAAATATTGAGTGTCCCCATGATGGTGGTGAAGCCGAGAGAAGGCAACCCTCTTGGCCCACACTGCAGAGGTGCATTCAGGGGTCCACCAAGGAACTGGACATTTAGAAATTCAACCAGAAATCTTGGGAATAGATAAAAGAGCTGCTGAGTTCATTACATCAGTTATATATGCCATCGCCTCATCACCACTACCAAAGTCCAAGGTGTGGTCAGTGGTACATAACTCCCTGAAGAGTGGCCAGTTCGCCTTATCCAGGCGCCAGCGAGGAAGATAACGTTATGGCTAACACTAGCAGAAATTAAAATAATCGGGAAGTGGTCACTGCCATGCAAATCAGGCAACACACCCCACCTGAAATTTAAAAGAGCAGTAGGTGAGCACAGAGACAAATCAGTGGCTGTGAAAACACCAGTCTGACCATGAAAGTACGTCATTTCACCTGAATTCAACACCCGAAACTCCTCGTCCTCCATTGAGGAAGTCAGCATAGCACCTCTGGACTTGGTCATGCTGTCACCCCGCAGTGGGTG
The DNA here is from genome assembly GCA_018397915.1 of Birgus latro. NCBI lineage: Eukaryota > Metazoa > Arthropoda > Malacostraca > Decapoda > Coenobitidae > Birgus > Birgus latro. Next base: position 10,810 of record JAGKTI010012784.1, read on the forward strand.
GCGACCATGAACCAGGCAAACAAGATCTATATTTTCAACAGAAACAGTTGAAGGGAGATAAATACTACACACCTTGTATTGACGGCAAAGGAAAATCTGAACGGCAACAGCTTTCAGAGGAGTTGAAAGACTCAGACAAGTGAATGGGACATCACAGCAAACTAGGAAAACAGTACCACCATGATGTCCCTGGCCAGGAAGAGGATCAGAATAAAATACCTGTAACTGAGAGGACCGGAAGGAGCAGCATCCCCAACCATGGTCTCCTGGATGCATATGTATACTGGGGAAAAGCGGGCAATAAGACAACACAGTTCCTCCCAACTAGCAAGTAAACCATGACAATTCCATTGAATTATAGATCCCATAACAGAGTGGTATTATTTCAAGTTACTTCCAGTACCAGAGTTCTGGAGACTGGGTACCTTGATGGGTTTCCGAATACCTGGCCGAAGGTTAGGTTTCATCATCATCATCTTTATCGTCATTTAGTGTTTTTCTCTTCTCGGTTCCGGGGTTGGATGTGATATGAGTCGTCTCTATCTGTCTTTGTCCTCTGCGTCTTCTTCTCTTTTATTTAAACGTCTCATATCTTCCGTGACCACTTGCCTCCAAGTTCTCTTTGGTCTTCCCACTGGTCTCCTCCCTTCTACTTCCAGCTCCATAGTCCTTCTCAAAATGTTATCTTGCTTTTTTCTGCGCACATGACCGAATCATCTCAATCTCATTCTCTGAATCCTGTCCTCTGTGCTCTCCACTCCACATCTTATTCTCACCTTCTCATTTTACACTGTCTCTCTACTTAACTCTTGCCATATACCTCAGCATCCTGTGATCACTAGTCAACAGAAGCCCCTCCAAATTTGCTGTTAGTACCCATGTCTCTGCAGCATAAAGCAGCACAGGTCTGATGCAGGTGCAGTAGATCCTTGCACGGTGAACCAGCGGTATCCCCTGGTTCACTAACAGACTGGCAATTCTCTCCACTTTCTCCTGGTGCTTGTGATCCTGGGGCTGGATTCACTAAACACTTATGGCGCCGGATCTCGTAACGGTGCCTAAAGATATGGTGCTGAGGCAGAATCAGTCATTCACTAAGCATGGGTGCTGCCATCTTGCACCAAGATCTGGCGCCTCAAGTTAAGCGACTGGGGGACATACCTTAACCTACATCACAATCCGGTATCAGCATGTTTATCAAGTATGCGACCTCTTGGACAATCGATTACCTTTGGCCCTCTTCACTTCTAATCAACGTCCTAAAGGAAGAAATTGAACCGACCAAAAAATAAAAGATGTGCCATATTCGTTTTTAGTGCGGCTAAGAACTCTGGCAATACTTATTTCTTTGCAAAGTAATATGAATGTGTCAGAAATAAACATGCCTCCGGGAAAGCCTGGGGCCACTCGAGCAGTCAGCTGCTGATGTTTACGGCAGTATGTGTGTATTTAGCTCGCTGACATTTACGTCAAAAGAGAAGGTTCAGAGACCCATTAGACCCCCTCCATGTGCTTGATGAGCATTTGCTACGGTATTATAGGTTTCCACGACATGAAATCAGGCTTGGCATTTCATGGGTTGATGATGGATGTGCCAAGCAGTGACAGTTTGATATACTAAGGTGATTAAATTTATATGATGACAGTATTATTATTTCAGACATGGCACTAGAATTAAGGTGTTCCATAAACCTAACAAACATTACCTAAACAAAGCCTATGCGATACAGACCATTTCATGTATCAGTATATTGGATAAGGTAACAAGGAAAATCAAAAGAAATGAATTCTTTAACAATATGAATGCACCGCCTAAGACCAAAGCAAAATTATTACTGATTGTTGGGATCAACTTTAACCTTTGACATATAGAAAATTTTTCTAAGGTAATTGCTTACAATACCAAACGGTTCTTAGTCATCAATGCCAGAAGCACAACCCCACCTTTCTCCCCCCAAAAAATGAAAATTACTTCCTTGTTTTAGACTTGTATGATCAAGCTAACCTACCTCTACCAGTGAAGCCTCATGAATGGGTTAAGTTTGTTTGATATTGTAAGTTAGAAAAAACAGTTTACATCCTCACAGGCACTATGTAGCTAACAACAGATATACCTGTATGCATTTTTTTTTAAATACTTAAAGAGTTTTCTTTGCCTCCATCATTTCCTTGACTGCCTTCCCCATAACTTGTTATTTGAAATCTCGAAATTTCTTCCTCACTTCACTGCTTTCCCTTTTCACTCTGGTAACGCTGTTCACCCTATAGGTAATACTTTCCCATGCTAGCATCGTCGCTTTCTTTGTAATGTTTGTGTCTAATGAGGAAAAAATAATTGTTTTGTCTTGGAGACTTCAGTAATCAAAGCTAAGAGGGTAAATATTTCCTTTATTTCCGTTTCCTATTTTTTGTGTTCCTTTTGATAGATTTTTTTTTTTTTTTTAGCTCATTTGAGTGTTTTGAGGTCCCATTTGTGGGACTGAATAGGAAGGCTGCCAGAGATCGAGCAGCGTGGAGAGCCGCCATTAGGTGACCAAGGCCGACACATGCAAGCATGTTGGAGCCTTCAAAAACGAAAACGAAAACGAACATCTGATCGGAAATATTAGTAATGGTGGAAGGGACTGGCCTACTGAAAGTGTTTAACTAAACTTAACTTAACTGTACCTAATAATTTAATCTACCCTAACCTAACCTAACCCAGCATCCAAATGGGAATTTGGGAAACGAAATCCACTTTTCAGTATGTTGAGCAAGATTCGGTATTACAGTATTCATTTGCACACAATAAAACACATACAAGGCATACACGATATGATAGCACAAATCCACTGGGTATGGTAAGATTTCCCCCTAAAGAAACAATAAAGGAAATAAATGCCACAGAGTTCGTCACTTGAAAAGATAGGACGTCTCTTCTTTGGTTCTTTTGGAGTGAGTTTTTATTTCCATTATTTATTTCGCCCCTGCGCTTGTGTTTATTAGGGAGAAACAGCTGATATGATAATTCTCTCCATGATTGGTTGAGCGTTACAAAGCCTCACTTGTAAGATTCTCTGTCATTGGCTGAGCAGAAATCAGCGGATGACGGCCGATTTAAGGCACGTACAACTTACGACTGGGGTAAGGTGCTGTAAAAAAATTTAGTGAATACCGAACTCGGGTGATAGATACGGCGCCACAGGAGTGCGTAATCTGAGGTGCCATATCTTGCTCAGGCAGCTCAAATTACAACCCTGTTAGTGAATCCAGCCCCTGGTCCTCACTGCCGCCTCTGCTCCACCCTCACAACTCATGATGTCACCAAGATAGCAGAACTGGTCTACCACCTCCAACACACCACCCTTCACTGCTACCTTCTGTGGTCTCACTACTGGCCCTCTAGCACATGCTGGGCACGTGAAGTTCCCTCCAGCTCTCCTTACATTCCTGAGTCCAGAGCATCTGCCATGGCACCACTTTGAGCAGCCTGAACACCACACAGAGTTGACACCAACTCCCCCTCCACACACTCTGGATGGATACCTTCCTACCACCATCAACTTTGGCTTTGACCTGTTGACCTTCAGTCCTCTTGTTTCCATCTCTCTTCTCCACTCCTCGGAGATCACAACTCTTACCTCTAACTCTGCTGCCAACACCAGGTCATTCGCATACATCAGATGCCATATGCTGTCACCTGCCACATCTCTCGTCGCCTCCCTCATCACCAGCACAAACGAAAGGGTGCTTTATGCCGACTTTTGGTGAACTCCAACTCAGATGCCAAATTCCTCCGACGTTCCTGCAATTGCCGTCACTCTCGACCTTGATTTGCATACAGAGCTCCTGAAATGGAGAAGATATGGGTCATGGAAGGTGTGTACAAGAAATTCACAGAAATCTGTGCAGCATGTGAAGTGGTGTATGGGGTGAAGAGAAGATGAAAGGGTATGCAAGGAACAGCTTGGTGGAATGAAGAGGTGACAGTCTGTGGTGCAGAAGATAAAAGCATATAATGAGTGGATGAGAAACCGGGACGTGGAGGAAGATGAGAGACGGAAGAGAGAGTTACATGTAGAGAGTAAGAGAGAGGTGATTAGTAAGAGAGAGCAAGAAGAGGGTGGATGAGGAATATGGAAAGAATTTGAGTGTAAAGTGGAGAAAATGTTAGAAAACGATCTGGAAAGAGGTAAAGAGAGTTAGACAGGTTGATAAAAAAGTAAGTTGGGGAGTGAAAGATAAAAATGGTAGATTGCTAGGGGAAAAGGGAGGAAAAGTGAGCTGATGGATAGAACACTTTGAGGAATTTTTTAACATAGAGATTGACAGTAATGCGAGTATAAGTGGCTGGGGAATGGCTGGGAGAAGGAGGGAAGTGAGAAGAGAGGAAGAAATCAATAGGATCGATGTAATGGAATTAATGAAAAAAGTCAAAATGGTGAAAGCTCCAGGAACTGATGGAGTGTGGTGAAATGCCGAAGCATGGGGGAGAGAGAGTAGTAGAATGGATATGGGAGATGTGCAGATTGGCCTGAGAGGAAGTTATAGTCCTGGAGGATTGGAAGTCAGGTATAATTATTCCTCTGTGCAAAGGAAAAGGGGAAAAAGAAGTGTTTGGGAATCACAAGGCCATTTGTCTTCTTACTGTAACACAAAAAGTATATGGTAGGATACTTACTGACAGAGTTAGGGGAATAACAGAGGAATTAGTCGGTGAAGAAGAGGGAGGTTCTAGAAAGGGAAGAGGTTGTGTAGATCACATATTCATTCTTAGTTCTTTAATGGAAAAGTTTCTATAGAAGGAAAAGAAGTTGTATGCAGCCTTCACAGATTTGGAGAAAGCATATGACAGGGTGGATAGACAAGGAATGTGGAAAGTATTAGGAATATATGGAGTAAACCAAATTTCGGCACCTGGTGGTTTAGTGGGTAATTACGGCGCTCCAGACGGATTGAGCCGGTGAAAGTTTATATTCAAGGGGTGGTTGGGGTTTATTGCTCACACAATGCCATTCAGGAATGAGTGAGGCTGGTCACTGTCATCTTAAATGTCAGGACCAACTTGCCTAGCCCTGGGCTCCTACACTTCTCTGTGGGGCGACACAGGATTGGATAATGGATGGATGAATGGGATGTTGTTGAATGCTGTGAAGAGTATGTATGAGAGGGCTAAGGTTGCCGTGTGTGTGGCTAGTAGTGAACTGGGTGATATATTCTATTTGAGTTTTGGATTGAAACAGGGATGTGTCATGTCCCCGTTGTTCAGTCTGTATATGGATGGGGTTATTAATGAGGTACACAGTAGGGCAGTGAATGTTGGAGTGACCCTAATGAAAGAGGGCAGCGTTTGGAAACTCCGTGTAGTGTTGTTTGCAGATGATACTGTATTGTTATGTGAAGACAAAGGGGAATTGCAAGGCTTGGTGGATGAGTTTGGGAGAGGGTGTAAGAAACAGAATCAAAAGGTGAATGTTGAGAAGAGTCAAGTTATGGTCTTCGAGCGAAATGAAGTCAGTAAATGTACAGTGAGGTTGGATGAGGAGGAAATGGAAAATGTGAGTGGTGTTTAAGTACAGTACTTGGGTAGTGTGATGAGTAGGGATGGAAATTTAGAGGGTGAAGTACTTGAAAGGGTACAACAGAGAAGAAAGGTTGCTGGTTCTTTGAAAGCAGTGATAAGAAACAGGGAAGTGAGCATCGAAGTAAAAAATGTCGCTGCATGACAGTATTATGATACGAACCCTAACATATGGAAGTGAAACTTGCACCTTTTTGGAAGGACACAAGTCAAGGGTGAGATCAGTGGAAATGAGTTATTTGAGAAGAGCATGTGGAGTCACATGGAGAGACGACTGACAAATGAGGAAGTGAAAGAGCATTGTGGTGTGGATGTGAATGTGATAGATGGCATTAGGAGAAATACATTGAGGTGGTTTGGCCATGTGGAGAGGATGGAGAGCAAGAGACTAATGAGGAAAATGTACAGTGTGTGAGTGAGGAGGAGAGGGAGGGGGAGGCCGAGGATAAGATGGAGGGAGGTAGAGGAAAGGTATATGAGAGAGGGGGGTGTGAGCTGGGAGCAGGGGAGTGAAATGGCATTGGAGAGGACAACATGGAGGCAATTTGTTTGTGGCCACCCCAAACGGGATTGAGGCGTCTGGCAGTAGATAGATAGACAGATGGTAATGTAAAGGAATCCTTGCGTGCTGATCCCTTGTATTGGAATAAATACAGTAAAAGTCCATTAATCCAAACGCTGATAATCCGAAAATCCCAATAATCCGGATTTTTGAAGAAGGCTGAAAAAAAAAAATCAAACTGGGCGCCAAATGCGCCTAAGTGCCGAGCGTTGTGGATATGGATCAGGTACTGCATGGATTGGCAATTCCTCGTAAACAGCCAACCACTCTTGGATCTGTACCGCAGGTTTAAGCAATTCTCCACAGTAATACATATTAAATTTTTGTACTTTTACAATACAGTGGGGCTGCTCGGGTAGCGTTTTTTTGCTTAGCGAATCCACGGGTAGCGACAGGAAAGAAACTATCTCATAGCGATTAATGCTGCACAGTTAGCGAAAATCCGCCAGGCATTTACCACGTAGCGAGCAGGTGGGCAGAGTTGCCAAGGTTGGAAACTGATTCAGAAGCAATACTGGGCAAATATCATCTGATCTGATTTGAATGCTGGTGTATGCAAGCCGACCTTCATTTGTAGCGGGTGATGGGCAGAGTAGCTAAAGTCGGGCCCTGGTAACACTGACAGTGAGTGCGAGTCTATCCTCATGCTGATGGTGCAGTTAGCGAAAATCCGCTAGGCATTTAACACGTAGCTAGCAGGTGGGCAGAGTTGCCAGGGTCGGAACCTGATTCAAAAGCAATACTGGGCGAATATCATCTGATCTGATCTGAATGCTGATGGTGCATGGGAGCCGATCTTCAATTGTAGCGGGTGGATGGGCAGAGTTGCCAAGGTCGGACCCTGGTACCACAGACAGTGAGTGCAAGTCTATCCTCAGTCAGTTTATTGACCCATTGCCTATCCATGAGTCGCGCGTTTATTCAACCCTCAGTCTCTCCATTGTTAAAGTTTTTTGTGACCTTCCATTTATTGTCTGGGGAGTGAGTGCTCCGTTATCATGGCTTCAACTTCGGAGGCTGGCCCAAGTGGTGGCGGTGGCCCAGGGAAAAAAACAGGAAGTGCAGGTAGTGTAAAAGTGACAAAAAAGGCCAGAGAATACATGCGTGGCAAGCCAAAGAAACAATACAGTGTGGAGGAAAAGAAAAAGATAATCCAGATGATCGAAGACGGTGCTAAGACATGTGAAATTGTTAAACTGTTGAATGTGCCTGAATTGAGTGTAAGAAACATAAGAAAAAAAAAGGATGAGATAAAGGCAGCGATAAAAACCACAACAAAGTATTTTATGGGTGGTGCAGGTGGAGCTAGATGGGCCATGCACGACACCACCGAAAAAAACAGACTCCAAGTGGTGACTGAACATTATGTAATGAAGTGGTTAGCAAGGCGGTTAAGAAAAGGAGCAAGTGTTGATGGACCAGAAATTCGTGCAAGGGCATTAGCAATGTACCAGGGACTATGTTAAAAAAAGAATATCCAGAATCCTGCTCCTTTCAATGCCTCATGTGGGTGGCTGCACGGGTTTAAAAAATGCTGTGGAGTAAAGCTGGCTTTCTACCAGGGTGAGATAGCTTCTGCAGACACTACATCTACACAAGAATTTCCCCAAATTGCTAAGGCTATTATGGAAGAAGGAGGGTACACCCCAGATCAAGTTTTTAATTGTGACGAGACTGGGGTGTACTGGAAGAAATCACCCAAGGCCACCTATGCCCACAAAAACCTTCGTCAGGCTGCTGGAACCAAAATGGCCAAGGATCGCTTCAGTGTCCTGCTTTGCTGCAATGCTTTATGGGACTTCAAAATGAAACCTGTTATTGTCTACAAATATGCCAAACCACATTCCTACCGTCACTGTGATATGAACAAGCTCCCCAACTGTGTGTGGTACTCAAACAGCACTGGATATATGACCTCAAGCCTCTCTGTTAAATGGTTAGACGAGATTTTTGTGCCCCAGACTCGTGAGTATTGCAAGAGGAAAAATACTGACTGGAAAATATTGTTGTTCCTGGACAATGCACCCGGGCACGCTCGCTTCATGGTAGATCGCCACCCTAACATACAAGTTGTTTTTATGCCTCCCAACACTACCGCCAAAATTCAGCCTTTAGATCAAGAGTTAATTGCTAACACAAAATTATTCTTCTATGGCAAGCTTCACAGCAAACTGAGGGAAAAGACTGACAACTTTCGAGAACTAAAGGAGATCCAAGAGGCTAATTCTAGCGACAGTGAACTTGATCAAGAGACAAGTCAAGAGGAAGAGGATCAAGAGGAAATAACCACCAAGGCCTTTTGGAAGTCTTTTAAGATAAAGGATGCAGTAGATTTATTCTGTGAAGCTTGGGGCCAGATCAATCAAGCCAGTATTGCACACGCTTGGGCCCCCCTTCTTCCACATTTGAAACAGGCAGGCAAGGCAATGAGACAGGAGCTACAGCTGGTAGCACATGAGACTGCTGGCATCATCAGAACTGTGCCAGGACTCTCGTGTGTGTCTGACAAAGAAATCGTGGACTTGGTAGGAGGTGAAGATCGAGAAGAAACTGCTGAGGAGATGCTGAACCAAGATGAGGAAGAGGAAGAGGAAATTCAAGAGGATAAGGAAGAAGAAAAGAAGCCAAATGAGGCAGCAGTGAAGGATTTGTCTGAAATCCTGGCTGTACTGTCGGAAGTTCAAGACAAGGTAACCTCTCTCCAATTTAACTGTTGAGACCAAGCCCTAGTGTATTTCCGAGATCTGACGAAAATCCTCACCGAGAATCTGAATGACAAAATAAATGCAAGATGCCAGACACTAATCACATGATTTTTAAGTCAGCAGCAAGAAAGGTATGAGGCACAGAGACAAGCTCTTTTGAATGCCTCGTCAGACGAAGAGGACGATGTCGACATGCCCCGTGTTCAGCTCGAGGAGGACCTATATGATGGTTGGGAAGATGAGGAAACAGAGGCCTATCGCACCGAGAATGAAGTTCATTTGCAAGTGTTACGACGTGAGGGACTAGAGAAAGATGAGGGATGAGAGATGGAGAGTGAGCAGTCAGGGCCGTTGTCGCTAGGTTGCTGCGGTACAGTAACCACCAAGGACGACAGTAATTTCAACAATAAATAGCAAAAATGATTTAAAAGTTGTTTATCCATTTGCATGTTAAGTTTATTTTATTAGTGTTCACAGTAGAAATTTAGGGTTTTGTTGGAGTATGCAGTACAGGTATTTATTTTTTAGCGGCTCTAGCAGGGATGAGAGATAGAGAGTGAGCAGAGTCAGGGCCGTTGTCACTAGGTTGCTGCAGTACAATAACCACCAAGCACGACTGTAATTTCAACAATAAATAGCAAAAATGATTTAAAAGTTTGTGTATCCATTTGCATGTTAAGTAAGTTTATTTTATTAGTGTTCACAGTAGGAATTTACAGTTTTAAATTTTTCCTTTTCTCTTGGGGGAATGCCGGTATCTAGTGATACTGTGATACTGACGGGTGGAAGGTGAACCTCTCTGCAGTTACCCCAAGAAGAAGATGAAGAAGAATGTTTGTTTATCCACACGCCGCGCATCAATTCAACTTGTCACAGTCTCGCCACTGGTTTTTTGTGACCTTCCATTTATTCCATTGGTAGTCTGGAGGGTGAAGTGCTTGAAAGGGTGCAGCAGGGAAGGAAGGTTGCTGGTTCGTTGAAAGCAGTGATAAGAAACAGGGAGGTGAGCATGGAAGTGAAAAAGTTGTTACATGACAGTATTGTGATACCAACTCTGACATATGGAAGTGAAGCTTGGATCCTGTTGGAAGGACAGAAGTCAAGAGTGAGAGCAGTGGAAATGAGTTATTTGAGAGGAGCATGTGGAGTCACATGGAGAGACAGACTAACAAATGAGGAAGTGAAGGAGCGTTGTGGTGTGGTTGAGGATGTGATGGGAAGCGTTAGGAGAAACACGTTAAGGTGGTTTGGGCATGTGGAGAGGATGGAGAGTGAAAGATTGACGAGGAGAGTGTATGTGAGTGAGGTGGAGGGGGCGAGAGGGAGGGGGAGGCCGAGGATGAGATGGAGGGATGGAGTGGAGAGGTATATGAGAGAGGGGTGTGTGAGTTGGGAGCGTGGTAGTGAAATGGCAGGGGACAGAGTGACATGGAGGCGATTTGTTTGTGGCCACCCCGTTCGGGATTGGGGCGTCTGGCAATAGATAGATAGATAGACATTTATTGTCTGGCTACTGAGTGTTCTAATATCATGGCTTCAACTTCGGGGGCTGGCCCAAGTGGTGGTGGTGGCCCAGGGAAAAAACAGGAAGTGCTGGTAATGTAAAAGTGACTGAAAAGGCCAGACAGTACATGCATGGCAAGCCAAAGAAACAATACTGTGTGGAGGAAAAGAAAAAGATAATTTTTTGAATACTGTATGTAGTATACGTTTATCTTATTACAGTACTGTACTGAAGAAATATGACGTGATACTTATGAGTAATGGAGGAAATTAGGGGTATAGCTGAAGGAGTCCAGGACTGTATTAATTTTTTTAGGTAAGAAGTTTGCCCCTCAGGTAGCGATTTCATGGATAGCAGCCATTTTGGTGGACTAATAAGGTCGCTATCCAACGGGCCCCACTGTACGTGCATATTATTATTAACCCTGGACTTACCCTCTCTAAGTGGATTTACTTGCCTACAACTGCTGTTTTCAACACTACACATTACTGGTGAGTTAAACAAGCCATAACATCTTTAATTTACTAATTACAGTCCGTGTCTTCAGTAATACATTATTAAGTAAAAAATTTGTGTAATATGTGTGTTAATATGTGCCATATTATATTATGAATGAATGAAAAGTGATCCATTCGGTAAAATTTCAGTTTAAACTTGAAATTAAGTGTCTTAGGGGTCTCACTCAAACATCCAAAAAATCTGATAATACAAATGATTCTCGGTCCACTGCTGTTTGGATTAATGGATTTTTACCGTACACTCGGAAACCATAATCTCTAGCCCACCTGGGTCATTGACGGAGGTTAGTACAGCGACCGTTCTGGATGGCGGCCCACTCAAACTATCACGAGGCAACACACGCGTGAACACACATACTCGTAATGAACCATTCGAGGCTTTGCTCTGAGTGTGTCATATGATTAATCATCTTGCTGTATATAATGCTAAGCAGTCATAGTATGGCTGTATATGTCATTATGTATACTCTGCATTATCTTCATTAAATAGGGACACAAAGAAAACCCCCTACAAGGCACCATCGTGGGCGATTTAATTCCTGACACCAGGATCCTGAGGCAAGGCTGCTGCCACTAAGACACCTTGTGCCCAAAGGTTAATACCCTGTTGAACCTTCATCTGTTGCTGTAACTTCATGCAATCTGGCGGGCATGAAAACTACCAAATTGCTGCTAATGTTCAGCCTCCTGCTCCTGGATCGAGGGCCTCCTGCTCCTGCTTCTGAATCAGCAGCGAAAAGAAGACCAACCTATTGTGATTGTGTGGTTGAGAGCGTGAGTGGTGGTCCCGTCGGATATTAGTTTAAAAAAACGCAGGTTTCGGCCATAAAATACAAGATATAGCGAAAACAAGAAGTCTCCATATGTTTGAATCATGGCGGAGAGAGACGGAAGATTGTTTACATCTGGCGAGGGGGAATTTGAGGGCTTCACCGATGTTGATGTAAATAACAGAAGTGATAAGCTGAACCAAACAAGAATAGCAGGAGTAGAGAAAACGGCGGAAAGGAATGTCCAGGAATTAAAAAAGGTATGGGAAGTATTTAGACAGCTGCAGGAATGGACCTTAGAGCAAGAGAGAGAGATTAAAGTCCAACAGAATAAACTGGAAAAAGTTTGCACACGTAGTGATGAGCAAGAAAAAGAAGTCACAGAATTGAAGGTGAGTAACGAATCTGCATCAAATGAAATAAAACAGCTCAAGAGGGAGAATAAGAGGTTGGAAGAAGAAAGGGACAGAATGAAAAGCAAACTACAGTAGATGAGTACGAATCAAAATCGAGGATGCATGATGAGCATATTAAAGAAATCAAGGAGCAACATAAGGGGTGGAAGAAAATACAGGAGGAAGGAAATGTAAATTTGAAGGAGATCATAGAACAACAAAGTAAGGAAAAAGTGGAGAAGGAAGTGGTTAGGGTACTAAGAAGTAGAGAATCTTTGGTCAGGGATGTAGCAGACAAGAAAAAATGTGTGATAATCTCAGGAATAAAAGAAAAACGTATGACAGTAAGATCCGACAGAGAGAGAGAACTTAGCAAGGCTAAAGAAATAATATTAGTGGTTATGGAGGGTAACAATGAAGCCCAGGAAGAGATTGAAGAAGTGTTTAGGTTAGGAAAGTACGAGGAAGGTGGGGCAAGGCCATTGAAAGTAAAGTTTCAGTCCCAGGTAATGGTGAATGAAATCATAAATAGAACGTGGAAATTGTGAGATAAAGAGGGGTTTAAAAACGTCTGGATAAGAAGGGATGCAAACGAAGAAGAAAGAGCTAAATTAAAGGAGTTAGTAAAGGAAGCAAAGATAAAAAACGAACAGCGAACGGAGAAAGAGAAGACAGAGTTCTATTGAAGAGTTATGGACCAGAAATTGAGAAAGTGGTACCGACGGAGGGAAGGAGAGAAGAGAGTTTAAAAAATGATGAAAAAAGTTTGAAAGTGGTGTACACAAACATTGATGGACTAATATCGGCAAGGTTAGAAATCAATGATTTTTTGAAGGTACACGAACCGGATGTTATGTGCTTTGTAGAGACTAAATTGAAAGAAGATATTGATATTCATATGGGAAATGGGAAATACAAATTATGGAGAAGAAACAGAAAAGAAAAAAGAGGAGGAGGAGTGATGATAGCAGTGAAGGACAACATAAATGTAGATACTGTGGAAATGGCAGAGGGTAGGGCCGAAGCGATAAATATGAAATGAAATTAGAAACGGGAGAATGGTAAGAGAGATATGGCAGTGGTATATATTCCCCTTAAGACGAGAGTATGGAATGACGATGAATACCAGGAGATGTTGTCAGACATGGTTAGTTATCTACAGAAAGTGATCGAGAAAAGCAACAATATAATCCTAATGGGTGACTTTAATTGTAAAGAGGT
>JAGKTI010012785.1:0-24044 GCA_018397915.1 Birgus latro
TTACATGAATGAAGAGATGATGAAAAAACTGATAGTGGCCATGATCCGCCCCAGGTTAGAATATTCAGCAGTAGTGTGGTCCCCACACAAAAAGAAAGATATAAACAAGATTGAGAGAATACAAAGAACAGCCACCAAGATGGTCCCCAGTCTGGCAGATCTGTCATATAGTGAGAGGCTAGAAAGGCTGGATTTGCCATCCTTAGAGGAAAGGAGAGAGAGGGGTGACATGATTGCAGTGTTCAGGACCATGATGGGAGAAGATAAAACTGATAGAGAAGATCTGTTTTTATGGGATAAGAGAGCAACAAGAGGACATGGTCTGAAACTGAAGAAGCCACGCTGCTTGAAGGACATCAAGAAATATAGTTTTCCGTATAGAGGCATAGACCTGTGGAATAGACTGGACAAAGAGATCGTCCAGTCTAAAAACTTAAACGAGTTTAAAGCAAAATTTGACTTATTGAGAAACAGAGATGGGACCCCACGAGCGTAGCTCATTTCCTGTATATCACAATTAGGTAAATACAACTAGCTAAATACACACACATACACACACACACACATACACAGTAGAGTACTGGTATATATTTTCTCATCTGCCTATCTCTCTATCAATCTATTTAAGTCTGGCTTTACCTCTTTGTGCCCCCTGCATGGCAGCATAGTTCAGCCTGGTGTCTCATTGTCCTTGCCAATTACCAACTGCAACACATTCTCAAGCTCTTCCAAGCTTTTGCAACTTGGGGGCCAGAAAGAGTTAACTTTGTATGTAACTCTTTAAGAGGTCTTCTGTGCTAATGCTTTTTTAATTTATTCGTTTTGTATTTGTAGTTGTGAAAGTAGCCTTTTTAAAATATTGCAGCCCAATACTTAAGCCTTGTATTCAAAGAGTTGTTTAGTAGTTTTTTTATAACATCTGATATAAAAAGCTCAGTATGAACATAACTATAATTCTCAGACTAATCTCTGCAGTGTTTATAGTATTTTAATTATTTTCAGGGTATAAATTTTACCCTAATAAATATAACCTATTTCCTTAAAGCAGTGTGTGGTAATCATAGGGGCATTTGCCTTCTCAGTGTAATAGGAAAAGTATATGGTAGGATACTTATTGGCAGAGTCAGGGAAATTACAGAGGAATTAGTTGGAGAAGAACAAGGAGGTTTTAGGAAGGGAAGAGGTTGTGTAGACCAGATATTCATTCTTAGATCCTTAGTGGAAAAGTTTCTAGAGAAGGGAAAGAAGTTGTATGCAGCCTTCATGGATCTGGAGAAAGCATATGACAGGGTGGATAAACAAGGATTGTGGAAGGTATTAAGAATATATGGAGTGGATGGGAAGTTGTTGAAGGCAGTGAAGAGTATGTATGAGGGTGCTAAGGCTGCAGTGCGTGTGGATGGCAAACTGAGTGAATCTTTCCATTTGAAGGTTGGATTGAAACAAGGATGTGTCGTCTCCATGGTTGTTCAATCTGTACATGGATGGGGTTATAAAAGAGATACAAGGTTGGGCAGTGGATGTTGGAGCAGCCCTAGTGAGAGAGGGCAGTGTTGTAAACTCCCTGTACTGTTGTTTGCAGATGATTCTGTGTTGTTGAGCGAAGACGAAGGGGAGCTTCATGGCTTGGTAGATGAGTTTGGGAGAGTGTGTAAGAAACGGATTGTAAAGGTGAATGTAGGGAAGAGTTAAGTGATGGTCTTCAAGAGAAGTGAAGTCAGTGAATGTACAGTGAGACTGGATGGGAAGGATATGGAGAATGTGAGTGAATTTAAGTACTTGGGCAGTGTGATGAGTAAGGATGGAAGTCTGGAGGGTGAAGTGCTTGAAAGGGTGCAGCAGGGAAGGAAGGTTGCTGGTTCGTTGAAAGCAGTGATAAGAAACAGGGAGGTGAGCATGGAAGTGAAAAAGTTATTACATTACAGTATTGTGATACCAACTCTAACATATGGAAGTGAAACTTGGACCCTGTTGGAAGGACAGAAGTCAAGAGTGAGAGCAGTGGAAATGAGTTATTTGAGAGGAGCATGTGGAGTCACATGGAGAGACAGACTAACAAATGAGGAAGTGAAGGAGCGTTGTGGTGTGGTTGTGAACGTGATGGGAAGCGTTAGGAGAAACACGTTAAGGTGGTTTGGGCATTGGAGAGGATGGAGAGTGAAAGACTGATGAGGAGAGTGTATGTGAGTGAGGTGGAGGGGGCGAGAGGGAGGGGGAGGCCGAGGATGAGATGGAGGGATGGAGTGGAGAGATATATGAGAGAGGGGAGTGTGAGTTGGGAGCGTGGTAGTGAAATGGTGGGGGACAGAGTGACATGGAGGCAATTTGTTTGTGGCCACCCCGTGCGGCATTGAGGCGTCTGGCAATAGATAGATAGATAGATTTTCTTAAAGTGTTGTATTTTTTATTGTCATAATAATATCTAATCTATAATTTGCACTGAGATAAATGGCTTTTTAAGCTGTAACATTTTCATTTATACAACAGCACTCAACCTTGCTCTGCTTATAAATACGATAACTCCTGTGTCTGCAGTAAACTATTCCCATGACTGATAAATACAGTACTGTACAGGATTGGTAATGATGAATTGGCAGGAATGCCCACAGTTGTTAGGAAAACACTTATGAGGACATGCTTTTGTTGTCATTGTACTGTAGGCTACAAATTTCATGCTAGCAAAGTTTAGTAGAGTGAAAAATACAGTATTGGTCCAGTATCACATAAAAATCTTGTAAGGTGAGTATTGAAATCTGTCACGTGTTAAGTATACTCCAGATTTTTTTTTTCCTCTCTCCCCAAATGCCATGTCCCCCTTATCAATAAGGGTTGAGGCATTGTCCCTGGGTAGGGGACTTTGGTTTTGGAGCGTGTAACACTTTATGACCGGATGCCCTTCCTGATGTCTATCAGTGACCCTTGGGTGGACTCCAATCCCCGACCCTTTGGTCAGAGTGCTGTAACCCACTGAGCTGCAGCTTCTACAACCAGCTACGTGACAGAAGAGCGCTACCTCTCCCAGCATAGCAGCTTACCGAGACGCTGTGCAAACTCGCAACTCTGCAGTCACAAGTCAGGTGCTCTGTCACTGAGCCACCATGCCCCCAAATGGGCTATGTCTGGGTGTTGACTGAACTCTGGCCACTTAGTGAGGAGAGTGGATCTGTATCGGTCTTCCTTGCCCCCTGAAAACACAGAATAAAGCAAACTGTAGTAACAGTGTTATCAGTATACTCAACTCGGCACTTGATTCAGTAGATTCATCACGTCATCTAGACTTCCTGTCCTCAACTTTGTTCATTTGTGTTGCACATTACAGTATAGAGAATACAGTATAGCCAACATTACCATATTGCTTTTATGGGTACATTTGGAGTCTGTGGACCATCGTTTCATTTGTGAAGGCTCCAACTTGCTTGCATGCATCGGCCTTGGTCACCTAATGGCGGCTCTCCATGCTGCTCGATCTCTAGCAGCCTCCCTGTTCAGTCCCTTAACCCTTAAGTCACACTTGGGTGATAGTGGTCCAAACTTTAACTGGCGGCTGGGGTGGTTTTCTGTTCTTCCATATATTTTAATACATACGTTAAAATTGTATTCATATGTGTTTGCCGTATTTGTAATGCCTTTTACATATATAACAGCCGTTTCACATCGCTGGTTTGGGAAACTTAGCACCACTGTACACAGATTGCTGCCCCACCCCATCCGCCAGTATAAGTGTGTACCACTATAATGACCTCGTCTCATGTCTTTCTCGGTCTACCCCTCCCAACCCCTCCCCCAGTATTAACACTTCTCACCCTCTGTACCCAGTTATCATCCCCCATCCTCTCCACATGTCCAAACCACCTCAGCCTACCTCTCCTCATCACAACACCATCACACTCCAGTCCCATCCTACCCCTCAACTCTTCCATCGTAAACCCAGCCCCCCCAGGCCTTGCACGCAGGGACGCACTGCACATCCACTTAATCATTGTCATTTCTGTACGTTTAAACCTGTGAATATCCTCTTCCTTTACTGCCCAGGTCTCACTACCATACAGCATCACACTTCTAACACATGCTGCATAAAAAGACCCCTTAGTATGTAAGGAGAGTCCTCTCAATGTCAGGAGAGGCAACAGCTCCCTGAACTTCTTCCAACCACTTCTCACCCTAGCAACCGAGCTAACTCTAGCCCCACCTCCGGCACATAACACGTCTCCCAAATAACAAAACTCCTCCACACACTCAAGAGACTCACCTGCAACTTCAACCCTCTCACGCCTAAAAATCTCCACCTGTTCTCCTCGACATGCCACACACATGAAATCAGCATTATCTTGCAGTCTACCTCTAATACCACTACATCTCTTGTGCACCCATTTATCACAAACACTACACAAGATGGAATTACTTCCCACACCCATGTGGCAAACTGCACATGGCCACTCTCCCTCTCCACTGATTGTACTGCCACCAACCCTAGATATCACCACTTTTGTTTTATCTGCATTTACCCTTAAGCCCTTGTACCCCATACCATCTCTCCACTTCTTAAATCTTTCCTCCGCCTCCCTTTCATTCTCCACAATCAACACCAAATCATCAGCATACAACATCTCCCATGGACTCAGAACTGACCCCTGATGCACACCAACATTCACGGGAAACTCATCACTCAAAACTCCATTCACTCTTACCTGGGTGCAAGCACCCACGTACATGGCCATAGCCACCCTAACCTGCCACTTTTCCAACCCCAGCTTTCCCATTGTCCACTTCACCACGTCTCTAGGGACTCTGTCAAAGGCTTTTTCCAGATCAACAAAAACAAAGTACAATTCCCTTTTCTTACCAATATATTTTTCCTGAAGCTGTCGAACAATGAATATGGCATCAGTGGTCCCCCTGCCTGGCATAAACCCAAACTGCATCTCATCGATATTCACTCTTTCTCTAATCATACCTTCTAGAACTCTCTCCATTACTTTCATTATCTGATATAAGAGCTTTATACATCTGTAATTTCCCCTTTCCAGGGCATCACCCTTCCCTATGTACACATTTACAATTACACTCTTCAGCCAGTCATCTGGGACAACACACTCATATATAATCATATTTATCAGGTCTGTGACTAACCTCACCCCAGTATCTCCTGAGGCCTTCAACATTTCGGCAGTCAACCCAGACACACCTGCCACCTTCTCCACCCACATCCTGCCTATTGCCTCACTCACAGTAGCAGCGTCAATCAAAGGCCAAGGGCCAAACACTGGATCAGCTGGCTCTAAACCTTCCCTATCCCAATCAAACTCCTCATTCAACAACTGGCTATAATGCTTTCTCCATGCATCTTTAATATCCTCACTGTTCACCACTACCCTTCCTTCATCATCTTCACACACTGCTCACATACAATGTCCCGATTATCCCACTTCACCTGATTTGCCACCCTAAAAATCATATTTTTCCTTCCTCCATGATTTAGATTATCAAGCATGTGTAAGTTGTTTCTTAGTATGTGTATGTCTGTTCACCTAAGGGCAGCTCTCCATGTGTCTCCATGTGCATTATTTTTTATACAGTATAATGCATATACTATGCCACTGCTTGTAATCATATTATTGCCCATTACATCATAAAGAGCATAGCCAGCACCATTATATTGCTCTGGTTACATTTTGAGTCCATTGGCCATGGTAGCAACTACAGGTCTGTTCACCTGAGAGCAGTGCTTCATGTTTCTCCACAAGGTTTACTTTTATGTACATTGTCACAACATTTTCTCCATCAGCTTTTTATTATAATTATACAGTATACAGTGTTGTGAATGTAGATTCTGATAGCAAGTGATGGCCTTTTCACATGATGGCAGCTCTCCATGTCTCAATATGCTTTATTTATGTGTACAGTATATTGTCATTGCAGTTTCTCCATTTGCTTTATATGTTATTGTTATTGGGTAGGTGGGGCCACTCACCATCCACTCACTTGATGTAGTGGTGCTCTCAGCTGTCTGCCCTTTCCTCTCTTCCATCCTTCTTTCCTTCCATCCTCTTCTGTCTTTCATTTCTTCATTCTTTCCTCATCCTTCTGCCTACAGGTGACTTTACACTCCCTCTTCTGTCATTCTTTCCTTCATTCTTTCCTCTTCCTTCTGCCTGTGGGTGACTCTACACTGAGTGACAAGCCAAATTGTTTGCTCTACACCAGGAAACCATTTACTGTGTTGGGTGGTAACCATATAACCAAATTCTGGCCCCTGGTGGTATAGTGGGTAATTACGGTGCTCCAATCGGATTGAGCTGGTGAAGGTTTATATCCAAGTGGTGGTTGGGGTTTTGCTCACATAATGCCATTCAGGGATGATTGAGGCTGGTCACTCTCCTGTTAAATGTCAGTACCAACTTGCCCAGCCCTGGGCTCCTACGCTCCATGGGGCAACATAAGATTGGATGATGAATGAATGAAATGAGTTATTGTTATCGTTATTATTACTATATTTCTGTCTGTCTGTCTACAGTACAGCCAGAAGCCATAATTCTGTAAGAGGTGCCTATTTGCCTTTGAGCTAGTTGTTTTACGGGGAGGGGCACTGAACCTCCGCCAACCTACTTGTTGACATGTAGGGAACTTGTATAGGTTGATTATATGGTTACCACCCAAAGTTCCTGGCTTACAGGAAACTGTTGGTCTTGTCACACAATGTAAAGCTACCTGAAAAGGAAAGAAGAGTAATAAAAATGACAGGAAAGATGAGAGTAATAGGTGAGAAAAAGAATGATAAAGATGAAGGAAGAAGTAGGCAGCGCTACATTAAGTTAGTGGCTTGCTTATTTACACTGTCATAAACTGTAAGTTCATTGTTCTCTGAAAAAAAAAAAAAATCTTTATTTTTTGGGTATATATACTTATATGAGATGAAAACAGGATTTGGGGGTCTTGAATGATGAGTGAATGAGAATGTGACCTATTTCATTGGCTAGACTTTTGTTTGTTCTCCTTCTGTGAGGGTTTTTCTTGTTCTCTGAACCCAACTTTACCCCATCCGCAGGTGGCAGAAGAGGTCTGAATGGTGATGATGATGGTATATTTGTTACCACATTGCTTTAGTTTAATTGTCTTAGGAACTGTTATAACATTACAGTGCTTAGTTCATTTTTACATTCAGTATGAGAAGTACCAGATTTTTTCATAATACAGTATCATTCCTCAGTTCTTTTGAGTCAGTATGTTGCTTACTATTAGTATGACATTGCATATGATTAGCATTATTTTTGTATGCATTATTACCACATAACAGTGTTTACATAGTCTTTTTTTTTTTTTCATCTAATTTTTTCACAGAGATTTTTTGTACATGATAATACTTGTGATTTTTTTTTCTTTCCACTGCATCCCATTGATTTTTCACATGGATTTTTAATATAATGTATGAGATACTCATGTGATTTATTTTTGTGTCATTACATATCTTTAGTTTCATTGATATAGGAATTGTTGCAACATTATAGTGCTTATGGGAACGCAGCCAAACCAACCTCCACCACCAGCAAAGCTAAAACAGCCTGAGTACGCTGGTGCCAGGAGGAAGCTTGGAGATGGGCCAGGGGTATCTCATTATACCAGCTACACCACCTATACCACCTACTTCACTGTAAAACACCACTCATATCAATACACCATTTATTAAAACATCATGTATAGTGCTCCTCTGTTTTGATATAGTAGTGGAGCAGGTTACTATACTGGTGTTAACAAAAAGAAGTTTGTAAGTTGGGAGTGGTAGTACTTGTACAGTATTGACAGTGATGCGAAGAGCTGCACACTTGTAAAAATCCATTATTTGGAGGACAGAGTTATTATGGACATTTGGAAGGCAGCTGACTTCCTCTAGTACAAAGTGCTTCTGAAGAGGGAAGCAGTTGCCTTTGAAGTGTCCTGAATAAATTTTCAGTCTATGCAGCTTGGCTTTATACAAGACTTCGGGTCATATTCTTGTCAGCTTAAGATGCTGTATAACACTTCTTCTGTAACAACTTACAGTACTTTGCATACAACATATGCACCCAACTGTGCTCTTTTATGTTGTTTATGCCATGCTGATTTTGACATAGATTGCTAAATAACATTCAAGAGAAAATAAACATACAATATGCAGAAACTGAATTGCAAGAAAGATGGTAGGGAACCTCCTTACCCAACAGGAATATAGAACTTTTAGCTGTATTCTCAATGGCTTAGCATCTTTCGTAACATTTGTTTCTTAGTGATTTATTTTTGTCTGTCTTAGACCCTAGTTACTGTACTATGTTGATGTTATGAAAGTATAGGTAACTAAAGTATAATGTGATAAAGAAATTATTGTGGAAGAGGTGTTATGAAAGCTTGTAATTCATTGAGAATGTGATCCAGAATTATTAATTGATACTGTAATAATATTATATGTAAACACAATACATACCTTACAGATACATTCTTCTTAGCACTGGACCAGCTAGGTAATTTTGTGTGTTTAGAGAAGATATTAGCCAAAAATATGAAGATTTAGCTACATACACTCTCTCTCTCTCTCTCTCTCTCTCTCTCTCTCTCTCTCTCTCTCTCTCTCTCTCTCTCTCTGTATTTATAAATCACATATACTATATGATCTCCACTTACATGTTTCTGTGCATTTTAGCCTGACTGTGGAATAAACAGGTAAATTTCAGTAGGGGTAGAGCAGATATTGGTAAGTAGCCATTATTACCTGTACCATAATCATTATCATCATCATCACTACCACTGCTGCCACTATTCATACCTTTTCTCCCACCCAAGGATGAGGTAAGATATGGTCCAGAGAGTAAGGGAAAAAAAACTGATAGAAGGAGAAACTAATCAAAAGTCTGCCCAGCTGCATGAGCCACACTCCAGTTTACAAACAGTTCACGCCCCAGAATCCTAACTCCACCCCATGGGCATAAAAATCCACACTTGTGTGTTTCATACCTCATTATGCTCATGATTTATTCTCCACCCTATATGTTTTTGTGCATTTTAATGTAGCAGTGAGCTAGCTAATTCTTTAGTTTGTGTAGACCAGCTGTTGGCCAGTTGTTGACTTTGTACGCGGATTTTATTCAGCCCTGTGTGGAGTACAACTCACGTGTGGGGAGGCTCCCCACATGCATCTCTTCTCAATAGGGTGGAGTCAAAGGCTTTTTGTCTCATTAACTTTCCTCCTCTTACTGATTCCCTTCAGCCTCCTTCTCTTCACTGCACTGTTGCATCTTTTTCTCTTTTCTATCGCTACTTCAACGGTCACTGTTCCTCTGAGCTGTCTGCTTGCATCCCTCCACCTCTACGACAGGCACATAGCACCCGTCTAGCAACAAAGTCTCATCCCTTCTCTGTCCAACTCTCTAATGCAAGAGTTAACTGTTACTCCCAGTCCTTCATTTATGCAACTGGTCATCTCTGGAACTGTCTTCCTCTGTCTGTATTCCCTACTTTCTATGATCTCCAGTCTTTCAGACACAGTGTGTCCAGGCATTTTGAAATGAATGGATCTTGAATTTGGCTCTCTTTCATATTGTTTTTGTTTTTTCTTGGAAGGAACAGTATGCGGGCCCATGGCCGGTTCCTTCTTCCTTCCATAAAAAATATATATATATCACCAGGCAGCATTAATGAGGTGGGGAACTTTTATCCCTGCTTCCTAAACCCCCCCCCCACCTTTTCAGTTGTCTATTTTTGAGTGTACATACGAGTAGATCAAGTACTGACTAAGATATTTGGAAATAAGTGTAGAAATACATGTCAACAGGCAGTGTTGATGGGGTGGTGAACTCTCATCCATACTCACAGAGTTCTCATAATTAAGCTCTTTGAAAGAAAAGACAAGACAAAGAGAGAAAAAAGGAAACGTTTCTTTTTCTCCTGGCAATTTTTCGGTGTGTGTGTGTGTGTGTGTAGATCAAGTGTTGACCAAAAAATATAGAAATATAGATTTTAAACTGAGGTAAGTTTATATTAGCAGCCAGCATTGATGAGATGACAAATTTTTTCCATCTCATAAAGATCTCATACAAAACATTATTTGTGTTCTGGGCACTATTCATTGTGAATAGATCTGACTCTTTTTTTAAAACCAGCTTTGTCCAGTGATATACACTACTTATATTTATATTAGCTGGAACTGTGTTCTCTTAAAACATTGAATATTTTCTCGGCTAGCTATTTTTTCATAATTAGGTGTATTTGATGGGTGTGTAGGCTTGTATTGGCTAAGAAAAACAAAAAGAAGAAAGAAAGAATGTCTCAGATTAGAAGTATAGAAATTTTTAAAGTACAGTACTCTCTGTATTAGGAAGCACTGATGGTGTAGTGAACTCTCATCCCTACTTGCTAAGCTTTCTTAAAATGCCCCCCCCTTCCCCCCTCCTCTCTCTCTCTCTTGTCCATATATTTTAGTGTGTAGTCCAGGTATGGACAAAAAACGCAAAATTTTAAGTTTGTATTTTACTCTTTTCACTTTAACTTGGCTTAGAATTATCATCTCTTCATCTGTAATGCTGAGTTATAACCAAATAACACTAAAATAGGATGCAAGTCACCAACAAATACAATGGAGATGATGTCAAGCCATAGTATTGTCTTTCTCTGCCACTGAGCTCTGTAAAATAAGCTGCAAAGGGACGAAAATCTGGGCCAAGTTAAGATGAAGGAACTTAGCAGGTAGCACTGATTGGCTGGTGAATCTCTGCTCCTGTCTCACTAAGCTCTCTTAAAAACAGTGTATTTTTTCTTCCGGCTATTTTTCAGGGCCACGGGGTTGTTGTAAGTAAAACGACGCACCTCAGTCCTTCGTAGTCTTGTGCCTCGTCTGTCTCCTGCCTCTCACAACAGTTGTTTCACACATTTAGTCTTATTTACCCCAAATTATTGACATGTTTAGTTACATGTCTCAAATTACTATTATAACAACTGCCAACCACCACCACCACACTGCACACATTTATCCTCTTGAATCTGATGATCATATATTCTTAATCTGTTCTTGTTGTTGCTTAACACTCATTTTGATGTGAATCCAGTGAACTACAGGCTGAGGTACCCTTCTCTTGCAGTTTGCCATTCTCCTTCTGGGAGATGAGAGAGTTGAGGGTCATTTGCATAACTGGTCAGCTTTGCTGCACAGTCATATTTGTGACCCCACTTTAAGAGATCCCTCTCTAGCACCAGCAAAAATATGCCAACAAAATACATCAGCTGATTCAAGGGGTTAATTTGATGTTTCTTTTATGGTAGAGTAATTGGATCTGGTGTGTGTCTAAAGTGAGTTGATGGAGAAAGGTTTAGCAATACCTCTCTGATAGTTATGAAAGTCACAGATGATGGGAAAAGCTAATTATCCTGATGTTAATTACTTGTATCCACAAAGTTCATGAAGTACACACACTGCAAAAATTATCAGAATACTGTCACCACCAAACTTTTTGAATGAAATATACCATATGACCAGAGAGTCTGAAAACAGCTCTTCTAGTGTGTGTCTCTTTCAGTAAAAAGTTACTGTACTATACACCAGTGTAACAGCTTCAAAGTGTGTCACACTAATCAGAAATACCAACCATTCTTTGATGTCACATTGCATTCTGCTTGTTGTAACTTGAGTGCACCCAACTGTTTTGGTTGTGTTTTGTGAAGGTGTGAACTGTACCCAAGATGCTTTTGAAGTTATGCAGGAGGTCCACAGAGTCCTCATTGAGTTTACAAAATTTATCATGTGTAAATGGCATAACATTGTGATCCGGATGATGAGTAACTCTTCATGTTTTTTTCCCCTTAAGGTTAACTTGTAATATTGCATCTTAGTATATCAATCCATTTACATGCATATCTTTTTCTCCTCTCCATAAATCCAGCAAGACATTGTGCACACTATATATTTTATTTTCATTACATTTCCATTCTTAGTTCCCTTTATTTGTACATTTACTACCCAGATCACTTTGTTACAAGTTTATTTGAAATGGAAAACCTTGTAATGTACAGTATTTGAAAACCAGTCAGAGGGGAATGTGTTTCAGGATTCATCATCGTAATCCCAACCTCCTTTCCCACACAAAGCTGGGGTAAAGGCAGGAAAGCAGGTTAGGATAATGATGGTGATGATGATGAACTGTGTAATGGACACTTTCACTTCTGATCAGTTTTTAAAAATATTCATGTAATAGAAAAGACCTCTGGAAAAATTATCACATCATTAAGCAGAGTTTGTCTGTAATTTGTCTCTTCACATTCCTGAACCTTTCTCTGTGGTCATATTTCTTCCTCAGCACTTATTTTTGCCTTTTCTCTCCCCCATTCTTGACCTGTTTAACTCTATGACATGTGTGGGTCTCATGGAGGAGTCAGGAAAGAGAGTGTAGGGGAAAATTTAACTCTGTCAGTATGGATGACGTCGTTTTATTTTATTCTTGCCGGCACTTATAGCCCCAGGTTTATTTGAATTTGATCCCAGTGGACTGCAGGCAGAAGTTGCCCTTCCCCACCCATCCACCATCCTTCTTTCAGAGAATAAGGAGGGAGGTGAAGGCTATATTAATGCTGCCATGTGAAGGCATACCTTCTCCATCACCTGATGTGTCTGCCCAACACTGGAGAGATCTTTAGTAGTGAAGGGGTTGTTTAAGGCTGTATCTAAGCTGTCATGTTTGGATGTATGCCCAGTGTTAAAGGAATAAGATAGATGTCACTTGAAATAAGGGGTTAATTGTTAGTCCTCTTCAACCAGACATGTCTGTTTTGTCTTAACATCAATCCCATGACAGTTTTATACAACTTGGGAGAGTCTCTTTGAACTTGGGTTTGTTAGATATGAGGAGCTTTGGGGAATAACTCAGAATGCGCCAGAATCAAAATTGAGGAAATGGAGGATCTCTCTATCTATCTATCTCTTGCCAGACGCCTCAATCCCATAAGGGGTGGCTACAAACAAATTGCCTCCATGTCGCTCTGTCCCCTGCCATTTCACTGCCCTGCTCCCAGCTCACACCCCCCTCTTTCATATACCTCTCCACTCCATTCCTGCAAATCACCCTTGGCCTCCGCCTTCCTCTCCCCCCTTGCACCTCACTCACATACACTCTCCTCGTCAGTCTCTCACTCTCCATCCTCTCCACATGAGCAAACCACCTTAATGTGTTTCTCCTAACACTTCCTATCACATCCACATCCACACCACAATGCTTCCTCACTTCTGTCTCTCCATGTGACTTCACATGCTCCTCTCAAATAACTCGTTTTCACTGCTCTCACTCTTGACTTCTGTCCCTCCAGCATGGTCCAAGCTTCACTTCCATATGTTAGAGTTGGTATCACAATACTCTCATGCAGCAACTTTTTCACTTCCATGCTCACTTCCCTGTTTCTTATCACTGCTTTCAACAAACCAGCAACCTTCCTTCCCTGCTGCACCCTTTCAGGCACTTCACCCTCTAAGCTTCCATCCT
Organism: Birgus latro; assembly: GCA_018397915.1. Taxonomy (NCBI): domain Eukaryota; kingdom Metazoa; phylum Arthropoda; class Malacostraca; order Decapoda; family Coenobitidae; genus Birgus; species Birgus latro. The sequence goes on from JAGKTI010012785.1 coordinate 13,491, forward strand.
TACTCATCACACTACCCAAGTACTTAAAAGTACTCACATTCTCCATATCCTCTCCATCCAATCTCACTGTACATTCACTGCTTCACTTCTCTCGAAGACCATCACTTTACTCTTTTCTACATTCACCTTTTGGTTCCGTTTCTTACACACTCTCCCAGACTCATCTACCAAGCCTTGCATGTCCCCTTCGTCTTCACTTAACAACGCAGCATCATCTGCAGACAACAGTACAGGGAGTTTCCAAACAATGGAGGGTACAGTATGGAATTTTGGACACATGGCACCTTTAGACTTCCTCCATGGAGTGTCTCACTATTTTTATGATGCTGCTCCATGGAGGAACTTCGAAGGCACCGTGGGTAAGAAAATCCTTTGTCTAACCCCCATTTTTTCTCTTTATCCCATTTTGTATGGTCAGAGTAACTCCATGAATCTCCTCATGTAGTCATAACCAACCCTTTTTAGTATGAGAGACCTTTCCTAATTAAGATAAAATTGTTAGGTTGTAACAGGAACATACTAAAAGACGTCAATTGTATACTGAGAGTTAGACACCACCAGTCCACTTTGTAGCTTGCACATTGTTACGGGTTACAGTGTTATTGCCTAAATAAACCCTGGGCTCTCATTAGAAACTCGTAAGTAGAATAATCTGATTGCTTCACTCCAAAGACATATTTTTCACCTTAATCTTACTACCTACAGTCAGCTTTACTTAAGTGAGGAAAAGACCTCTCAGGATCAAGGAGCTAATGAAGGCTATATGCAATTCCCACAGCTTATAAAGCTCTCTTAAGCTGATTGAAACTCAAGGGAGACATCATGCACTGAAGGGGTTATTGAAGGCTATACAGTATGTAACTCCCAGTTTGAAATCTGTCATAAGCTGAATATAATAATCTATAAGTAGCAAGAATAAAATGCAAAAATACATCTTTGGAAGGAAGGGGACAAAACTGAAGGATGGATTTTAAAACAGTAGAGTAGACACTTTAAACTTTAGCCACACTCCAAAGACGTTCCTGAGCACTTTCATCAGTTATATTACAGTAGTGTACCATACAGTAGTTACAGTACCCTTTGGGTGTCTTTTGTACTAAAAGTGTAGAATTTTGAGATCTTGCTGATGGAATACTGAAGGTGAATGGACAAATGATTGATTAAAGTAAATAACTCGGAAGGCTTGGGGGAGTATTTTACATTTTATTCTTGTCATGTCCTGATGACATCATTCATCTTGGGCAGGCCTTTTAACTGAAGGGGTTAAATAATGCCATAATAAATCTCTTCAGTATGAGTGGCCTTTCCTAAGTTGAAGAAAATTATCTGATGGTTGCAGGAATAAAATGAAACATACTTTGCCGATGAAAAAGGTTTAAAAATAAGCAGATGCATTCTTTTTTTGGTCATTTGGGTTAGCTTTCCCAGTTGGCTGAGAAACTTAGTATTAAAATTCTGAGGCCTCCAAATCATAGGCAGTTTTTAGAGTTGGAGCTATCACTTTTCAAAACAAGAATTTGTAATAACAAAGTATAATGCACGCTCCCAATTTTTGACAGTGGTTTAAATCTGAATGGTGCTTGGTGTTTGGTGTATACCAAATGCCACTCAGGAGTGAGCAAGGCTGGTCAGTCTTGCCTTAACCCCTAAACGACGGGCATCGGAATTTTTTGACATGCTCAGGATGGGCAGAATCGGCAGTTGCCATATTGTGGGGGCAGGGTGTGGGGGTTGTGGGGTGGTGCAGGGATGGAGACTGGGTACTTGGGGGAGGTGGTGGAGGGGGTGGGGGGTAGGGTGGGGTGGGAGGAATAATGGTGGGGATGGCAGTGGGCATTGGAGGGGTGAGGTTGTTTGGGGGGGTGGAGGAGGGTAGGGGGTTGTGGGTGGTTGAGGTGGGGAGTGGGCAGTAGGGGTTGGGGGATAGGGGTTGGTGGGGGATGGGCAATTGGTCGGGGGGATTTGGAGGTTGTGAGGGGCTTGGGGGTGGGGGTGGGGAGGAGAGGGGTGGTTGAAGGGTGGGGGTTTGGGGTGGTAGGGGGCAGTTGGGGGTATTGGGGGCACAGTGAGGGGAGTTGGGGGTTTGGGAGAGGGCAGGGGGTTGGGGTGGAGGGGTGAGGGTGAGGGTGAGGGTGGGTGGCGGATGGTGGGTGTGGTGTAGGGGGGTGAGGTGAGTTTGGGGGGGGTGCCACATATGTGGACACCCGTCTTTCTGGCCCTGGTACCCTTGGACAGCATATACGGACACCCGTCTTTTAGGGGTTAAGTGTCAAAACAGTAGCTTTGCCCAGGGCTGCTATGTTCTTGTTGGGGCAAAAATGGATTACAAAATGGAAGGATGGACAAATTTCTGAAGCACATTTCAAAGTTGAAACACATTTGACCTTGCTGTATCATTGTTGACTGCACTCAGTATTGTAGACTGCAGGCTGATCCTACATCAGCTATGGGTGTTCCAAAAATCACCCCCAAAAATAAGGAACTTGCATTTCTCATCGCAGTTTTAATGTTTAAGGACCCAACCCAAAGACTCCAGGGGGCAGGAGGGGGGGATATTTAGTATTTATTGTTGAAGGAGGACTGAGAGACAGCGAGGCAAAGGTGGGAGGAGTGTGGGTTTGTGTATAGAACTTTACCTCCCCCCCACCCCCCTTACAAAATTTTCCCTCCCTTCCTACAGTCTATCCTGCTTTTTGCTACATCATGTCCTGATTTTCATTTGTGTGTGTGTGTGTGAATTGCATTTTAGATTTACTGTAATGGACTGTCCAAATACCCTGTCCTTCTAGCATATTGAGCTGAGTTATCCATCCTGCAAGAGTTCCCTTCATTTTCCTGCAAAAGTTTTTTTTTTTTTTTCCTGCCTGTGATTTATGACCATAATTTGTGACCATGCATCCTCCAGATATCCTGACCTTGTAGTGTGGTGGTAAGATGTCTTTATATCTTGTATTTTCTTACCTCACCTTCCTAAAAAAATGCCTTGATTTTTTTTTTCCTCCCCTGTGACATGATTTTGAGTGCAGTGGACAAAAGTCTACTTTTTTTTTTTTTTAACTAGAATTCTTTCTTTAATGCCTGCATATACAGATTGATATGAAACCATTATGCATTCTCTAGTTAGTTAATCCCTGTACTAAAAGATGCATATCTGTTTCCTTTTAAACCTGTATTATTCTTGTTTCCCTACAAATTTCTCATACTTTTACTTTTTATTTTCCTCTGCTAATCATGATTGATTTCCATTTTGTTAGTGCACTGGTCAGATTCTCATTTCCTATGACATATAATGTCAAGGTACATTATCAGTATACAGGTAATTATTTCATGACCTCTGAAATTCACGGTCCTTTATTTATATCGAGTTTATTTGTATGCCCTCAGTTTCCTTGCCCGTTTTAACAAAATATCTTCTTTGCTTGCAGAAACAAATATGCAGTTCCAAAGTCCTATTTCCAAACTTCCAGCCATTTCCTAAAACATACCTGTTGACAGTACTGTATAGGGATATAAGAGTAACTTCAGCAGGTTATTCTTGGGCTGATTTTAAGTTGAGAATGTTGTATCAGTGTGGGTGCAATGCTCATTTTGTTGCAGAGCCATGGTTGCTAATGTCCTTATGGGTGAATTATGAGGAAAACCGTTTTCTCTCATAAAGTCATCATTAATTGTAGTTTGTAACAGATGAGGTAGGTGGTGGCGACCATCATCCACTCACTTGATGTAGTGCTGCCTACTTCTTCCTTAGCCTTTATCATTCTCTTTCTGAGCCTGCCCTCCTCTCTTCCTATTTCTCCCATCTTTCCTGTCACTTCTTGTTGCTTTTCTTTCCTTTACAGGTGGCTTTACATTGAGTGACAAGCCAAATGGTTTCCTGTAAACCAAGAAACCATTTACAATGCTGGGTGGTAACCATATAACCAAACCATATGTGCTCCCTACGTGTCAACAAGTGGGTTGGTGGAGGGTTAGTGCCCCTCCCTGTAAAACAAATAACTCAGAGTCAAATGGCCACCCCTTGCGGGATTGTGGCGTCTGGCAATAGATAGATAGATAGAACAGATGAGAATTGGATCCATGCTGATAAAACATTTATAACCCAAAATTAGCCCAAGAATAACCTCTATTATCCAAGGACACCTTGTATATTTATGTTAATATGTCTACACTGTCTTTTGTTTGCCCCTCTTTCCAAATTGATCATCTTGGCTTTTGTCCTGTTTGTTATTGAAATTTTCCATTCCTTGAAGCATTTACCTAATAATCCTTTCTCTCTGTCTATCTGTAGCCAGATAACTAGGTGGGATGGCAACATATGAATCACCTCCTTGTTGCTCTGTCCTCCATCCAGCCCACACAACCCTTACTCCTGTACCTCTCCACCCCATCCTTCCAGTTACTCTTTACTTCCATAGAAAGTTAGCATTCCATATTATGTTCAATTCCTTTTCAGGTCATTAATTTCCAGACAGTAATGCATTTAGCTTTATTTATTTGATTTTAAGCTAGTGATGAAGTTCCCATAATTGTCTGTTGTTCATGTCATTATGTATCATGTGCCTGACATGTTCAACACCTTGAGTCCAGATGATGTCTTTCTGCTTCACTCGTGATGCTACCATACAGGTGCTGGAGGGGGATGCATTCATGTGGTGGCACCAGTATAACTGGTCTGGTTTCCTACCTGGTTATACACATGTCCCCCAACTCCCTCCCTATCCCCAGAAAGTAGGATGGTGGACTGTTGGAGAAGGGCAGTGTCAGTCTGCAGGCCACCAAGTTCTCACTTCAGATAAACCTAGGGCTATGTCTTCTAGCACTACTGTTACCATACAATTTTATTCAACCTAAGAAAGGCCTCTCATATTTTGGGGGGCTCATTAAGGCTGCATTTGGCCCCTCCAGTTTGTAAAGCCATCCTTATGAGAATAAAACTGTCAGTTGGTAAGGAGAATATGGAAAAGATATCTCTGGAGTCAGTGAAGTAGTATATGGCACCTAAATGCATTCCATTGTGGAGTACAGTTCAGTTAGTTTCAGTTTATTTCTGACTTTGCATTAATTATCTGCCGGTATGCATTGTTGTCAGAATCCGTTTGTGGGTCAGTTAGGATGATTCATTTCCTTGTTCCTTTTCTGTTTTTTTATTTCTACTGAGTATTCCTGAGCAACATTGATTTTTCCTACTTCTTTCTGTGTTTTAGCATTCTGTGCTCTATTAACTTTAACTTGGCCCACAATTAGCATCTTTGTTTCAAATACTGAGCTGTAGCAAGTGATCAACACTTAAATATGATAATAGTAAGGAAGTGCTCTTGCAAGGAAGTAGAGTCATTACATTGTCTTTTTCTACCACTGAGCTGTGCGAAATAAGCTGCAGTGGGCAAGTTAAGATGAAAGAACTATAGTTACTGAAAAGTACAAACTTAAATTCTTTCCTGTTTCCTCTTTGAACTGTGCATTGTCCTGTCAACCTTTTCACTTCATTGATGTATTTTCCATTCCATTCATTGTACATTCAAATAATTTTATTCAGCTGTGGAGAGAGATCTTGTAGTGAGGGGGTTAATGTAGGCTACAGTATATCTAACCCTTCCACCTCAAAAAGTCTCTCCCTAGCTGAGTAAAATCTTCTGAAAATATCAAGATTAAAATTTAATTTTAAAAAGTAAATCATTGGATTGATGGAGTTAAATACTGTAATAGATAAATAGGTTTCACTGTCATTGTGTATTCCACCTACATTAAGCCATCATGCATCACTAAACTTGGTTCATTTTAACTAGGCATAAAATTACTATCTCCCCATCTTGAATGCTGAGCTATTGCAAGAGATATACACTAAAGTACGGTGCTAGTTACAAAGAAGTACCATGGAGGGGATGTTGAGTCATGGTATTGTACTGGCATTGAGCTATGGGAAATAAGCTGCAAAAAGACAAAAATCGCTGCCTAGTTAAAGTGAACGATCTATGGTTATTGTTGTTTTTGTTGTTTTAGGTGAGTGTGTTGTGGCTGTTGTTGTTACATGACCTGACTTATCTTTGTTTGGACTTAGAGTAGACACATTAACCCTCTATGCTTGTCACAGAGTCTTTTATTTTTGGTACCTTCAAACAGTTTTATTCAGCCTTGGGGAGACTTTTCATACTGGAGTGGTTAGATACAGCCATAACTAACTCCTTCACTACTGGATGTCTGTCCTTAGTTGAGTAAACTGTCTGGTACTGGCAAGAATAATGGGATTGAAGTGGTGGTCAATGTGGATATTTCAGACTTGTTTGGATGTCCATAAGTGTGATATCACAACCATTATTTCCTCATCAAGCATAGTTTCAGATACTGTATCTGTTAGCTGCATATAAAGACTATTAGTACTCAGTTGAAAGATCTGACCCATAGAAAAAGTTCCCAAGGGCTTTCCTGTCTCACCATTTTTGTTTTGATCCCCTTCTCTAAGGTATTGTTAAATTAATACTTGTTTGGAAGACCTGTCTCCATGTAAAATATTCCCAAGTTTTTTCATATCCTGCCACATTTATTTTTATCTCCTTATATTGGATAACATCTGTATTAGCAGCATATACTTAGTTGAAAATGCCATTTCCCTATCAATACTTCTCAAATGTTTTGTCACCCTTCCACCCATCTATTGACTTCCCCATCGTACTTGACTCTGCCTCTCTCATGTTAATCTCCCCCCCCCCTTCTTGCAGACTTAGCTCATCTCATTTCTGCTTTATCCCTTTGTTGATGAGCTTCATGTTTTAAGAATGCTGAGTTTGTTGTTTTCTTCCCATTATGTCTTATCCTTGTTATACTCGTGCATATGAGTATTTTAAGTTTGTTTTCCCCGTCTGCTACCTTTACACGTATGAATACTCTGTTCTGAATTTGTGTTTTTCTCATATGTTTGCCACCCTTCTTACTGTATACAGTTGAATATTCTGAGTTTTTGTTTTTCCCTATATGAATGTTACCATTATTATACATATTGTATGGATACTTTATACAGTATCTATGCCATTTGCTGTCCTACAGCACAACCCAGTTGACACATATTTAGCATTATTTAGTATTATCAGTACATTTAATTAGCTCAGTACATTTATTTAGCATTATGTGTACTGTATATACATTATTTAACATTGTTGTTACATTTGTTTAGGATTATTGCTCAGCATTATTGATAGTTTTTTTTTTTCTAAGCATTACTGGTACAGTACATTTATTTAGCCATATTAGTACACTGATATAGCATTACATTACTGATAAGTCTATTTAGCAGTCTTCAGCTCTTTGACCCCTCACTTTACTGTTCATTTATTTAGCTTTAGTTAGCATCATTGATACATTTATTTGATAATCATGAGTTCTTTGGCCCCTTTAGACCATCTCTACATAGTTTGGGAGTTTTAGCCTTTAATTTGTCCATCTTGTAAGGATGAGCTTTTAAATTTTTCGTATTGGTTTGCATAATACATCAGTAGGAAGAATTTGCAGACATTAAGCAAGATTGTTGTCAGTTTACTCTCATGTGTAAGAGTTTTTGTTGCAGGAATATCATGAGATGTCAGACATTAAGCAAGATTGTTGTCAGTTTACTCTCATGTGTAAGAGTTTTTGTTGCAGGAATATCATGAGATGTCTCTATCTTCCCTGCAGAAATGAGTTATAGTTATGACTTAGTATGTCTGCCAGGAAGAAATTACCACCATCCCAGTTTGTGAAGAAGCAATTGCCAGCTTCCCATTTTGTCATGAGAAAATTGTCAGCATCCCTGCTTGCCAATAAGAAATTGTCAGCATGGAGTTTTATGCAGAAGGGGTTTAACTGGTACAGTAGCATTTTGTACAGAAGATATTGTTAGGGAATTACAGTAATTGCTGGTTTGTCTGTCAGGAATAAATTATCTTCATCCCAGTTGCTAAATGCTTCCCTTGAGTGTTAATTGCAGGTTTGTTTGTCAGGTGGAAACCAACCAACCAACCACAGTATGGTTTGGTTCTCGGGAATAGATTACTATAATGACACCCCAGTTTCACAGTGTTTCATACATTGTACAGTAGTTGGTAAATGGTTCCCTCGGGCCTTCTCTCTCACCTGCAGGGCAAAGGAACTGGATCTGGCCACAGAACACTGCTTTATGGAAATGCTGTTCTACTCAGGCATATGAACTCTATGATGGTGAGTACGAATGAATGAGGTGGGTGGGAGATACGAAAATCAGAGATTTTTCATAATATCCTGTTTTGGTATGGTGATGGTGGTTAGTATGGATGAAAGTTTGATAGAAATATGGAAGAGAAATTGACAATATTTTGCATCTGTCTTATTAGTACTGTAGTAGTAGTAGTAGTACAACCCCAAATGGATGGAGGTTATTTCATTTGTAAAAAATAGCAATACAGTAATCTCTCGATTATCCGGATGACCACTACCCAGACACTGCGGTCTGACTGTTCCAAACTAATATTCATACGTTTTTTTACCACTATCCAGACAAAATGCATGCGTCGGTTTGGAAATTATGGTTGTGTGAAAAATTTCTGCCTCACTGGGCGGGAATAGCCCAGTGGCACTGCCGTGTCTGGCTGGTTAGTGTACCCAATATCCACCAGAGACTCACCCCCCTGCGCTCACTCTCAGAGTCTCACTTCCTGCACGGCAATGTAAATTTGTTATAGCAGCGTACATGGTGGTTTTTGTTGTTGTTCCCTACCTGCTTCTGGCCTTGCTATTGCTTGCGTGCTGCTTCCTAGGGTGTGTGATGATGGCCACTTCACCAGAGAAAAGGAAGAGGGTAGTGCTGTCTCTTAAAGCAGAAGATCTTGGGTAAGATTGATGCGGGATGGTCGTATCGTGAGTGTTGACGTTGATTTTTTTCTGGCTTACTGTACCATACCATTATTTTATTCCGTTGTACCATTATATTTTGTGTGCTCACTACATTTTTAGGTCTGCTTGACCAGATAGTGTTAAACAACAGGAACAAGCATTGTATGATGTACTGTAGTGGCCTTTTATACTGGCTTTCAAAGTATGGTTATGTACAAATGGGGGCCAGGGGAGAAGTGCACTACCCAGACAAGCCTTTGGCTCTGTTATGTCAGATGATCGAGGGATTACTGTAATAGAAGTATCATACAGTAGTATATATAGTGGCAGCAGCAGCAGTGGAGCAATGGTAGTAGAATTATTGGTAGTAATGGTAATCACTTAGTATTTTAACAGTTGCTGCAGTAACATTATGGTAGTAGTAATAGTAATCATGTAATTATTGTCTACCGGTAGTAATAATAATCATGTATCTTTTATTGCTATCCAAACAGTACCTGGCCTGCCTGTCCACCAGTTCCTCACGGGATAAGCTGGCATTTGATGTAGGTTTGCAGGAACATTCACAAGGTGGGTGCAGGCAAACTATGCTTCAGTCATTTTTTGTAGGTGGAGAGTTCCATCCTTTTGATGCATATTTTATTTATTTATTTGCTGGTAATTTGTTTTTCCTTCCTCTGTTTATCTATTAAGGAAAAAAATTCAGTGGTAAATTAAACAGTAGTGTTTTCTACATCCTTTCTGTAGCACTTCTGTGACAAACATTGTTTTTTCATGCTAATTTCATGTTACGGCACAACAAATGAGGGACAGCAGTGTTACACCTAGTTACTGTAGTGTGAAGAGGGCATATGCTATATTGACATATTACTTGCAGAGTTGTTTAGTGATAAGGGAAGAAATGGTAAAATGTTAGTTTAGAACTGTTACAGAAATGAGAGAAACAGCAGTGTTATGTTATTATGTTTTAAGACCATGACCATGCTATAGTTCATTCACCTTAAATTAACCCAAGTTTTCATCCTCTGCCAGCTTATTTTATGTAGCTTGATGACCAAATAAGCCAATACTTTGGCTGTAAATTCATTTTATAGTGCTCCATGACTAGCATCAGATTCTAATGTTAATCTGTTTTTGCAAATCAGCATTGAATTGGAGAGATGGCAATTTAATCCAAGTTAAAGTAAAAAGAGTAACTGAAGGATGTTGCACAGATTCAGTTTGTGCACATGCAGACTTAATTCTGTTTTTCCTTTGCAGGTGAATCCTGTTGGTGGACCATTCACCCAGCCAGCAAACAGAGATCTGAGGGTGAAAAGGTCAGGGTGGGAGATGACCTAATTCTTGTATCTGTGGCTACTGAGAGATACCTGGTAAGTCATAAAATCTCTTCATATATACTGTGTAGGGAAATAAAAATATATATGTATATATATTATATATAAATATACTGTATATATATCTATATATATATATATATATATATAGTACTGTATATATATACAGTATTCAGTAAACCCTTCATAAGTCGAACTATATGGGGCTTTACCCTGGTTCGAATTACCGAATTTTCCGTCTTACCGAATTTTCACGCCCCAAAATTGCTAAGACAGTACCTATTACTTGTCCTTTCAACACAAAATTAAAGGAGCATATAGCCTATAAATAAATAAGTTATGACAAAAAAACAATTTAGTGCATTTAATATACCTTTAA
>JAGKTI010012786.1:0-18626 GCA_018397915.1 Birgus latro
TCCAAAAGTCATGTATTTTTTAACATTTATGAACTTTGCGAGGTCGACTGGTGGGAGAGTCGTCTTCCCGCACTACTTTGCCACCCCAAGTAGTGACATCATGGTTCATTGGGCATACTGAGCCTCCTAGTTCAGTGGTCTGCCACCCCGCCATGTTTGTTTGCACCTGTTCCCAACCAAGGTCACTGACCCTCACAATTTCGTGGTGCTCCTCGAAATACCCCAGCAGTCTAACCTTGCACGAGTGTTATCATGGCGCCAATGGGTAAGAACAAGAAAATAAGTTTGGAGACCAAACTGAAAATGATTGAAAGGAAAAAAGCAGGTGAAGGTAATTCTGCTATTGGTCAGGAGTTTGGTGTTGGTGAATCGACAGTGAGAATGATTTTAAAGAACAGTGAACAAATCAAGCAAGCAGCAAATAACTATGGACGTGCTCAATTTGATGGTAGAATGCTGGTGGACAACAAAGGAGAGCTAATAAAAATGGAAAGATATCTTGCTCACTACATTCAAAGAAAGAAAAAGGAAGGTGGGTTGCATTAGATGGGTGCCATATAAGAGAGCAGGCAAAGATATTCTATCACACGTGCCTTAAAAAAGCCATTAATCCTCCAACAAAACCTTTCAAGGCGTCGAATGGGTGGCTATGCCAGTTCCTCAAAAGGAAGGGGTTTAAACACATCAGGTTCAGTGGCGAGTGAGGCAGTGCTGACTACAAATTGGTTGGCTTCACTCCAAGGAAAGCACTTTTTCCCACTCTTTCTCTCGACTCTACCTCTTAATTTTATGATGATAAATGAAACAAACATGAACTGATGTACTGTACAGTAATATTAATAAGAAAACATCATAGGTAAGAAACATTTTTTAAAAAAATGCATTTACACTGATGTGAAGACTGGCGTAGTTAACAGGACTGGTGGCGGGGCGAGGCTTGGCTACTGTGGCCCCACGGAGCCTACGTCATCACTATCACTGTCGGCAGATATTTCAACATCCTGCTGTGTTTTTTCTGCCTCTCTCATGAATTCCTCGAAGTCAGAATCGTCACTGGGGTCATCAGAATGAAAAAGGTTAGGGATGCTAGGATCGCTGGCTGCTTGGGGAGGGGTGGCAGGACGGCTGATCGATGGGGCAGATTATGAAGCCTGTCCACAACTCACTGGGTGGTAAGTACAGTGATCCCTCAATTTTCCAGATGCTCATTATCTGGACGTGTTCAGAATCTGGACGCTGGACCTTGGCTCTATTAAACCATTATCTGAATTTACTTGCTATTATCTGGATGTAAAAGTGCCCGAGAACTTCGGCAGGCCAGCCGACATGTCCAAACATTCGGTATCATGGCCACTGGGCTCGAGCAGTGAGCGGGAGTAGTCTGTAACTCACAACCAGAGCTAAAATGTCTGTCCGTCCCTGTGCTGAACGGCCAAAGTCGCGCACTCATCCGATCTCTCCCAATGAATCGTGTTTACTTCCGTGCTGTTCAAGGAAAAACTATTTATCTATCTACTGCCAGATGCCTTAATCCCATTTGGGGTGGCCACAAACAAATCACCATGTCGCCCCCACCATTTCACTACCCTGCTCCCACCTCACACACACCCTCTCTCATATACCTTTCCACTTCATCCCTCCATCTCATCCTTGGCCTCCTCCTCCTTCTCCCCCCCCTCCATCTCACTCACATACACTCTCCTCATCAGTCTCTCACTTTCCAACGTCTCTACATGGCCAAACCACCTCGGTGTGTTTCTCCTAATGCTTCCTATTACATCCACATCCACACCACAATGCTTCTTCACTTCCTCATTTGTCAGTCTGTCTCTCCATGTGACTCCAAATGCTTCTCTTAAGTAACTCATTTCCACTGCTCTCACTCTTGACTTGTGTCCCTCCAACAAGGTGCAAGCTTCACTCCCATATGTTGGAGTTGGTATCACAAAACTAGCATGCAGTTAAGCTTTAACTTCCATGCTCACTTCCCTATTTCTTATCACTGGCTTCAAAGAACCTGCAACCTTTCTTCCTTGTTGCACCCTTTCAGGCACTTCATCCTCTAAACTTCCATCCAAATTCATCACACTACCCAAGTCCTTAAAGGAACTAATGTTTTCCATTTCCTCATCATCCAATCCCACTGTATATTCTGTGACCTAATTTCTCTCAAAGACCATAACTTCACTCTTCCCTACACTCACCTTTAGATTTTGTTTCTTACACACACTCCCAAACTCATTCACTAAGCCTTGCAGTTCCCCTTCGACTTCACTTAACAATACAGTAGAATCTGAAAACAACAGTACAGGAAGTTTCCAAATGCTGCCCTCTCTCATTAGTGCCGCTCCAACATCCACTGCCCTACCTTGTACCTCTTTTAAAAACCCATCCACGTAAAGACTGAACAACCATGGAGACATGTCACATCTGTTTCAATCCAACATTCAGAGAGAAAAATTCACTCAGTTAACTATCCACATGCACTGCAGCCTTAGCATCCTCATACATACTCTTCACGGCATTCAGCAACTTCCCATTTACTCCCTATATTCTTAATAATACCAATTAGAATAAATCCTAGGTGTTCTGTGCTTTTGTTATTCGGCAATTTTGTTATTGTGCACTAGGCTCAGCACCAATTATGCACAATAACCAAGGGAGCACTCTATGTACCTATGGGTCATATTCAAAGTGGCTTTGGAGATTCTGCAACTCTTTTCCCTTGATAAAGCATTTTGCATATTACACCTTAATACTCTATGTTACCAAAGCACAATATACTGATATCAAAATATTATATACAACATACACAAGAAAGTCACAGTATTATAATATGCAAAACAAACCTCCGGGCAAGGGACACTACGAAGCTTTCTATGTCTCCTAGAATGTAGTCTTAAAATTCAAACCATTCCTTACCTGGTAAGACTTCAAGCAACCTGCATTGTCTCGTTCTTCCCTGTATGTGAGAGAAAGGAATGCATTTAATTTAGCACTGATAGGTAAATACTATTAGCCAATCTCATTTGAACAATTAGAGGCCGACCCAATGCTAAGCTATCACAGGTCACTACCTTCAACCCTTGTTGAGCTACAAACCAAATATGAGACACAATGATGATCTGTTTTGGCCAAGCAGGTACAATTTACACTGGTTATAAAACAATGACTCAGGGGAGGTAAGCTACCTTCCAAACAATTAGCTCAGTGGGGGTTCAAGATAGATGACCAGCCTCCTTCCTTTAATGATATACAGGCAAACCCTGGTTTAATGATGCAATTAGTTAAGTAAAAACCCATCGCTAGGCAGGGTATTGTATACTGGGGTACATTTAAAATGTAAAATATAGGGTAATGTTTTTGGGCCTTGGGATTCCCCCCCCAACCAAGTCCACCCAAATGAGTCCAAAAAAATGTTTAAAGCCAATGTAAATGGCCTAACAGCTGTAAAAGAAGCTAACCTAAGCCTAAAACCAGTGCCCATCTTGCTTGTACCCAGTCAAGATCACTGGAGAATGCGATCTCCGACTCGTATCCAAACTCGGTAGAGAGGAAGAAGCAGCACTGTATACAATCCCACCACCAGACGGTCCCGGGCCAATTAAATAAACATCTGTTATGCATAATAATAATGTATGAATGACACAGAATCATCCAAGGTGTGAATTATTGTGACGGAAAATCACTGACGTTTTGACGGGAAATTCTCTCAATGAAGAATGCGATTAATTATGTGATCGGGATAGCCTTTTCAATGGCCCCTCCTTATGTCATTTAGTGTTCTGGTTGCTGAGCTCCTTTATTTTCTTCTCTCTTATTTTCCAACATTTATTTGCAAATTCCTTTCTAATTTAAAAGTGTTTTCCCTAGAACAACCTGAACATCTAGTCTATTGCCAGACACCATAATCCCGTAAGGGGTGGCCCTGAACGTAAACACATGATTTATTGATGTCACAGTTTTCGTCAATGCAGGGAATATTTACTCTTTAAGGCTTTCATAATTGTTAATATTTATTTAAAATTATTAATATTATATATGTGGTGGGTGGTGGCGACCATCATCCACCCAGTTAGTGTACTGGTACTCTGTTTTTAGGGTTGCTCTACACTGAGTGGCAAGCCAAATGATTTCCTGTAAACCAGGAAAGCATTTACAACCCTGGGTGGTAACCTTATAACCAACCAACACGTGTTCCCTACATGAAAAGTGGGTTGGCAGAGGGTTACTGCCCCTCCACGGAAAACAACTACATGTAATTAAAAATACGAACAAGAAGCCTCAGACCAAGACTGACCAAAAGGTGATAACTAAGGACTGAACAAAGGACATGGTACGGATAGCTACGTGGAACGTAAGGGGTGCAAATGATGAGGTGAGAGAAAGAGAGATTGGATGTGGAAGTGGATGTATGTGGATTAACTGAAACTAAATGGCGAGATGAGAGTGTGAGAGAATGGGAGTATGGATGGGGTACATGAGGGGGAGTGGGTGAGAATGAGAGAGCGAAAGGAGTGTGTATTGCTGTGGGTAACAGATGGAAAGAAAATATATGAGAGTATGGATCAGTTGGCTCAAGGACTGTGTGGGTAAGATTGAAAGTTGGACTACAAATGTGGGCGATTGTGTGCGTGTATGTGCCAACGCAAGATCGTGCAAGCAGAGTGAGAGAAGAATTCTGGACAAATGTGGAGGCATGCATGGAAAAGTTTGAAGGGAATGAGAGAGTGTTTTTGACTCATTTCGTTTCGTTTCGTTTCGTTTTTGAAGGCTCCAACATGCTTGCATGCATCGGCCTTGGTCACCTAATGGCGGTTCTCCACGCTGCTCGATCCCTGGCAGCCTCCCTGTTCAGTCCTTTAACCCTTAAGTCACACTTAATGACCTCGTCCCATGTCTTTCTCGGTCTACCCCTCCCAACCCCTCCCAAAATATTAACACCTCTCACCCTCTGTACCCAATTATCATCCCCCATCCTCTCCACATGTCCAAACCACCTCAGCCTACATCTCCCCATCACAACACCAATACATTCCAGTCCCATCCTACCTCTAAACTCTTCCATCGTAAACCCAGCCCACCAGGCCTTGCACGCAGGGACGCACTGCACATCCACCTAATCATTGTCATTTCTGTATGTTTAAACCTACGAATATCCTCTTCCTTTACTGCCCAGGTCTCACTACCAAACAGCATCACACTCCTAACACATGCTGCATACAACGACCCCTTAGCACGTAAGGAGAGTCCTCTCAATGTCAGGAGAGGCAACAGCTCCCTGAAATTCTTCCAACCACTTACCCTAGCAACCGAGCTAACTCCAGCCCCACCTCCGGCACATAACATGTCTCCCAAATAACGAAACTCCTCCACACACTCAAGAGACTCCCCTGCAAGTTCAACCCTCTCACGCCTAACAATCTCCACCTGCTCTCCCCGACACAACGCACACATGAAATCAGCATCATCTCGCAGTCTACCTCTAATACCACTACATCTCTTGTGCACCCACTTATCACAAACACTACACAAGATGGAATTCCTTCCCACACCCTTGTGGCAAACTGCACATGGCCACTCTCCCTCTCCTCTGATTGTACCGCCACCAACCCTAGATATCATCACTTTTGTTTTATCTGCATTCACCCTCAAGCCCTTGTGCCCCATACCATCTCTCCACTTCTTAAATCTTTCCGCCGCCTCCTTTTCATTCTCCGCAATCAACACCAAATCATCAGCATACAACATCTCCCATGGGAGTCCATCTCTGAAGTCACGTGAGAGGGCTTCAAGCACCATGATAAACAACAAGTGACTCAAAATTGACCCCTGATGCACACCAAAATTCACGGAAAACTCATCACTCAAAGCTCCATTCACTCTTACCTGGGTGCGAGCACCCATGTACATGGCCATCACCACCCTAACCAGCCACTCTTCCAACCCTAGCTTTCTCATTGCCCACTTCACCACCTCTCTAGGGACTCTGTCAAAGGCCTTTTCCAAATCAACAAAAACAAAATACAATTCCCTTTTCTTGCCAATATATTTTTCCTGAAGCTGTCGAACAATGAATATGGCATCAGCGGTCCCCATGCCTAGCATAAACCCAAACTGCATCTCATCTATTTTCACCCTTTCTCTAATCATACCTTCTAGAACTCTCTCCATTACTTTCATTATCTGATCTAAAAGCTTTATACCTCTGTAATTTCCCCTTTCCAGGGCATCACCCTTTCCCTTGTACACATTTACAATTACACTCATCAGCCAATCATCTGGGACAACACACTCATATATAATCCTATTTATCAGGTCAGTGACTAACCTCACCCCAGTATCTCCTGAGGCCTTCAACATTTCGGCAGTCAACCCAGACACACCCGCCACCTTCCCCACCCGCATCCTGCCTGTTGCCTGACTCACAGCAGCAGCGTCAATCAAAGGCCAAGGGCCAAACACTGGATCAGCAGGCTCTAAACCTTCTCTATCCCAATCAAACCCCTCATTCAACAAACGGCTATAATGCTCTCTCCATGCATCTTTAATATCCTCACTGCTCACCACAACCCTTCCATCATCATTCTTCACACACTACTCACCTACAATGTCCCGATTATCCCTCTTCACCTGATTTGCCACCCTAAAAATCATATTTTTCCTTTCTCCATGATTTAGATTATCAAGTAAAAGTCTCTGTGACTCAGACTTCGCCCTGTATACCTCTCTTCTAGCCCTGCGCTTGGCAGCCAAGTACTCCTCCCTGTTACCACCATTCTTCCATTCCCGGAAAAGCCTTCTTTTCTCCTTAACTGCAGCTTCTACACCCTCATCCCACCACCAAGTTACTTTATGTCTTGGTGGGCCTCTTGTCCAACTGCATATTGTATCAGTAACTCTCAAGAGGCTGTTCTTAAGGGCTCTATACTGTTCATTAATGCCTTCCAACTGCATATTGTATCAGTAACTCTCAAGAGGTTGTTCTTAAGGGCTCTATACTGTTCATTAACGCCTCTATCTACGGCTTCCTGTTCAGCCACCACTCTCCTCATCTCACTATAAAAGGCATCCCTTACTGATTGGTTTCCCAGCTTCCATGTTTTCCTCCTAGGTACATATGTCCTCCTTCTCATCACTCGATCCTTAAGCACCATGTCACAAATCAACAGTTTGTGCTGCTGCACACACTCCTCGCTGCCTATAACTTTAACATCCCTCACTAATCTCCTATCAACCCTCCTGACCAGAAAATAATCTATCTGACTACTAATTCCCCCGGACTCATACGTAATCAACCGGCTGATTCTTTTCCTAAAATGTGTGTTGCACACAATCATGTCCATAGCCTCCCCAAACTCGAGTATTCTTTCCCCTTCCGCATTCCTCACACCATACGCACATCATCCATGGACTCCTTCATAACCTTGAGCTGCTTCACCCACATGACCATTTAAATCCCCTCCCAGAACCACTACCTCATCATCAGCCATACCACTCACTACACATATTAAATCATCCCAAAATCTATCCTTCTCTGCGTCATCCAATCCCACATGTGGAGCATATGCCGATATAACTGAAACCAACCTCTGACCAACCAAAATTTTCACTACTAATATCCTATCACTTACTCTCATAACATTCATGACATATTCCACCCATTTCTCTTCAACCAACACACCCACACCCCCATATCCATCAGTTCCCTCCTGCCAAAACAACTTATAGTAGCAATCCTTCCCAACAATCTTTCTAGCTGATCCACCCCTGTACCAGACTTCCTGCAAACATGCCACATCCACCCACCTCCTACTGAATGCCTCAACAACTTCCCCTGCTCTTCCTCTCAAACTTCCCACATTCCACGAACCCACCCTAAACCCCCTGGGTGATTTGCTGTCGTCAGGCTTGCTTTGGTGCTTGTTTTTGTTCATAGTCATAGTCGGTAAGATAAAGAGGGGTAAACATTCCAAAGGCCCGATCCATTGCACAGACCCAGGTCCAGGCAATGGATGTGGGACCCCTAGCCCATCAGCTTACCGGTGGCTATGTTAGTGGCCTCGGGGCACCCTGCCAGGACAGCTGCAGGGACACCCTCCAAACGCGGCTTGGCACTGCAACTGCCCCGCCATTATACACCCAATGATAGGGCAGCCTCCTGGGGCGCTACTCCCAGGTTCGGGCCCCTCTCTATTGAGCGGAAACGGCAGCCTGGGAACCGCAATGCCCTGTACCCTCTAGCACAGGTTCGAGCCCCATCTCGTCCCGGACCCATGATCTATGCCAGTGGAACCCCAGTCAAGCCTCCCCCTAAAGTCCGCCACTAGGTAGAGGGGGCAAAGTTTTCTGGCCACATGCCCTTGCTGGCGTCAACCCCTGTAACGCAGTGGGATACGTTGTGTAATATGTAAAGCGCATGTGGTGTAGTGCATAAGATAGTTAGAGGAAATGTTTGGGAGAGTATAATGGTCTACTCTCCATGTTACTGTCACACTGAAAAGGTCAGCAAAGGGGGATGGTTAGGTAACTAGTGAAACAGGAGCTCCAGCTCTCCCTATCACCAGTATTCCCATTCCACCAGTATTCTCCTATGGAGTACTACCCTGTTCGGCCCGTGCTACAGCCTCCTCCTGACTGGAGATATGAATGGAAAAGTTGGGAATGTGAAGGTGGATGGAGTAGTTGGTGAGTGGGGTATGCCTGTAGAGATGGATGAGAATGGCAGTGCTTTAGTGGACATGTGTGACATGAGGGGGTTGGTGACAGATAATACCCTCTTCAGGCACAAAATGATCCACAGATATACATGGCAAGTGATGAGAAGGGTGGGTGGTGAACTGAATGAACGGAAGGTAATGACTGATTATGTATGTGTAGATAAAAGGATGAGATGGTATGTAATGGATGCAAGAGTATATAGAGGTTGGGGGAGTGGACTTTCTGACCACCACTTGGTGGTGGTCTGAATCAAAGTCCAAAATGATGGAGAAATAGAAGAGGGGAAGGACAGGAAGAAGTAGTCCATACAAGGAGAGTGGAAAAGTTACAAGAGGATGGAGAAAAGGTAGAATATAAGAGGGAAGTCGAGGAGCGATTGGGAAAATATAGATTGGAAAAGATGGGGGATGTGGAAGATGTGTGCAAGATATTCACAGAAGAAATCTATGCAGCATGTGAGGTGGTGTGTGGGGTGAAGCCAAAAGGGGATGCAGAGAACACCATGATGGACTGAAGAGGTGAGAGAGGATGTGGCACAAAAGAAGAAAGAATATAGTGAGAGGATAAGAAACAGGGGCGTGGAAGAAGTTGAGGAAGGGAAGAGAGAGGTATAGTATAGAGGAAGAGAGAGGAGAAAAGATTAGCCCTTTAACTGCGGGGTTGTTGGAGGCGCACTGTGCCCATCCTGAGGGGAAAATCCACGCTCTGAATGACTTTTTAAAAATATTTGCCAAAAATCAATTAGTCCTAGAATATTATAATTATATATGCAAATGGCACATACCTTCAGCTTTCTCCTGGGATGTTTTTTTAGCACTCATCGACTAACATAGGACTTGTGGAGACTTCTGAAGTTGGGTAACTAAGTCTCCACTTTACACTTCCCGACATCCCGTAATATGAATACCACTGCCTCATATTATCACTAAAAATACTATTCAGTGATTTCCAAGTAGTTTGGAATCCATACTCAAAAAAAAAAAAAAAAAAAAAAAAAAAAAAAAAAAAAAAGCAATGTAAAATACGAGCAAGTACGAGCCTCCCACTCGCACTAATTCGCCGCTGGTATTCTGTCATTTCTTACTCATATATACACTCACAATTTATTATTTCTAGTACTTTATTACACTTATATATATATCTACAGTCCTTTACTGCTTCCCACACGATGTTTAGTGGGAGTAGAGGTCACAGGGCCTTTTATAATGGGTGCAAAAGCGGCAGAAATGGAGGGGCGCGACTGCGACGTCCTTACACGTTGAAGGACGAGAGTGAACTGAATGTACTGTACATATCTCAGTAGCCAAGAGTTGAAAATGTCAGCTGCTAATGTATATGCTATGAAATAAGTCGTAGGAAATCTAGACAATACATAATAAATTTGGTAGTTCCAGGTGAATATAGATATACTGTGAGAATAGCTCATACAGGATATTTCAAGGGGAAAAGAAGCAGAGGAAATTAGCGAACGAGTGTAGGTTGGATGTTGCCAAGTGATAATTAACCAATTCCAGGTGTATGGCACTATCAATTACCTTATTTTTTTATATATATAATATTTGGTATAAGAATAGGGCATAGGGCTCATTTTAATGGATGAGATCAGTGGAAAAATCTGGGGAAGATTTGCGTAGCACAGAGCAGCTGAGCAGACGACACGAGAGGGTAATGGAGGGGAGGTAGGGAAGGGAGTCCTGAATGGGGGAAAATGGCTAAATTGTCAACAATGGATGGGAGTACTGATGACATCAGCAGCTCTGACTATTGTTGGACATTGGCAGTGCTGATAGATGATACAAGTCACCACCTGAAAGCCCGGGCGAATTCAAAACAACACAAAATCACAAAAGTGACGCCCCGCGGTATGGTCCATTGCACCCAAGCGTCAAGAAAGTGAAGACCCACGGTTAAGGGGTTAGTTAGAGATAGTAAGAAGAGAATGGATGAGGAATTTGGAAGGAACTTGACTGTAAAGTGGAGGGAATGTAAGAAAATGTTCTGGAAAGAGGTAAAGAGAGTTAGGCTGGCTGGGTGCCAAAGAAGTTAGTTTGGGAGTGAAAGATAAAAATGGTGGATTGCTATTGGACAAGGGAGAAAAAGTGAGCAGATGGAGAGACCACTTTAAGGAATTGTTGAACATAAAGAAAAAGTAATGTGAGTATAACGGGCTGGGGAATGGCTGGAAGAGGGAGGGGTGTGAGAAGAAAGGAAGAAATCAGTAGGATGGAAGTTGTGGAAGCAATGAAGAAAGTTAAAATGGGGAAAGCCCCAGGAATTGATGGAGTGTGTGGTGAAATGCTGAAGCATGGGGGAGAGATAGTAGTAGAATGGATGTGGAAGATGTGCAGACTGGCCTGGGAGGAAGGTAGAGTCTGGGAGGATTGGAAGGCAGGTATAATTATTCCTCTGTACAAAGGAAAAGGGGAAAAAGAAGTGTGTGGTAATCATAGGAGCATTTGTCTTCTTAGCATAATAGAAAAGTATATGGTAGGATACTTACTGACAGAGTCAGGGAAATAACATTGGAATTAGTTGGAGAAGAACAGGGAGGTTTCAGAAAGAGAAAGGGTTGTGTATATCAGATATTCATTCTTAGATCTGCAGTGGAAAAATTTCTAGAGAAGAGAGAGAAGTTGTATGCAGCCTTCATGGATCTGGAGAAAGCATATGACAGGGTGGATAGACATGGATTGTGGAAAGTATTAAGAATGCATGGAGTAAATGGGAAGTTGTTGAATGCCGTGAAGAGAATGTATGAGGATGCTAAGGCTACAATACGTGTGGATAGTGAACTGAGTGAATTTTTCTATTTGAAGTTTGGATTGAAACAAGGATGTGTCATGTCTCCATGGCTGTTCAATCTGTATATGGATGGGGTTATAAAAGACATACAAGGGAGGGCAGTGGATGCTGAAGCGGCCCTAGTGAGAGAAGGCAGTCTTTGGAAACTCCTTGTACTACTGTTTGCAGATGATACTGTGTTGTTAAGTGAAGATGAAGAGGAGCTGTAAGGCTTGGTGGATGAGTTTGGGAGTGTGTGTAAGAAAGGGAATCTAAAGGTGAATGTTAGGGAGAGTAAAGTTATTGTCTCTGAGAGAAGTGAAGTCAGTGAATGTACAGTGAGGCTGGATGAGGAGGAAATGGAAAATGTGAGTGCATTTAAGTATTTGGGTACTGTGATGAGTAAGGATGGAAGTCTAGAGGGTGATGTGCTTGAAGGGGTGCAACAGGGAAGAAATGTTGCTGGTTCCTTGAAAGCAGTGATAAAAAAACAAGGAAGTGAGCATGGAAGTGAAAAAGCTACTACATGACAGTACTGTGATACCAACTCTAATGTATGGAAGCGAAGCTTGGACCTTGTTGGAGGAACAGAAATGAAGAGTGAGAGCGCTGGAAATGAATTATTTGAGAGGAGCCTGTGAAATCACACAAAGATACGGACTGACAAATGAGGAAGTGAAGAAGCGATGTGGTGTGGATGTGGATGTGATAGGAGGCATTAGGAGAAACACAATGAGGTGGTTTGACCATGTGGTGGGGATGGAGAGTGAGAGACTGATAAGGGGAGTGTATGTGAGTGAGGTGGAGGGGGGGAGAGAGAGGGGGAAGCCAAGAATGAGATGGAGGGATGGAGTGGAGAGGTATATGAAAGAGGGGGGTGTAAGCTGGGAGCAGGGCAGTGAAATGGCAGGGAACATGGCGACAAGGAAGTGATTTGTTTGTGGCCACCCCTTACGGGATTAAGGCGTCTGGCAATAGATAGATAGATAGATAGATAGACAGAGTATGAATTCCATGATAGGTTAGATGTTTAATTGTCCATCAAAAAATGTTGTGATGGAGAATCATTGATGTTTTGAAGGGGAATTCTCTTGACAGGGTAGGCAATCGATGATGCGATCAGGATTGCCTTTTCAACAGCCCCTCTTTATGTCATTTTAGTTACTGTTCTGGTTGCTGAGCTCCTTTATTTTCTCATCATATTTTCCAACATTTAATTAGAAATTCCTTTGTATTTTCAAAGTGTTTTCCAATGAACAACCCGAATGTATATACAGTAATCCCACTAATATTCGGACGTCCAATACTCGGACATACTCACTATTCGGATATTGTGGGCTGCCCAACCCCCAAAATGCCAAAAAATTAGAAAAAAATCGAAAAAATTTCGATTTTTTGGGACCATGTCAGTTTGAATTTCCCGCCCGCGCCGATCACGTATGTTTACACTCGTGGCGTCTGTCTGTCGGTCACCATTACCCACTCAGTTACTGACTCATGAACACCTCCGACAATGGCGGCCATATTGATTGCTTTTGTGGTGATACCCTACCTCCTACAGTGCTTGATACTGCTCTTCACCTTCTTCATCATGTGTGTGATGATGGAATTTACTGTTATGTACAGTGCAGTGAAGTGATGTGATTCCAGTTATAAAAAAAAAAAAAAAGTTGTGTAAAGTGTTGGTGATAAGTGCTGGTGATTCTCAATTGGAAAGGTGTGTCAGGTGCAAGGTCTTCCTGTCAGAGTCTGAGATGAAAGAGTGGGTTATTACATCAGAGGGCAGCTTCCTGTTCGTAAGTACCCTAACTTCACGCCTAACCTGTTTTCATCATGCTGTAAATGTGTTAAAAGAGTACCAGAAATGTTAATCATAATTTCCTGCTTGCTATTTAATTTTCCCATGCATGGTTCTTAAGTAAAACAGCTAGAAAAAAGGTGGAAGATGTGAATTTCATGTCCGGTCCTAACCTAACCTAACCTATGGTTACCATAAAGATTTTCATGCCTAACCTGTTTTCATCATGCTGTAAAAAATTACCAAAAATGTTAATCATAATTTCCTGCTTGCAATTTAATTTTTCCATGCATGGTTCTTAAGTAAAACAGCCAGGAAAAAGATGGAAGATGTGAATTTCATGTCCGGTCCTAACCTAACCTAACCTATGGTTACCATAAAGATTTTCATGCCTAACCTATTTCATCATGCTGTACATGTGTTAAAAAATTACCAAAAATGTTAATCATAATTTCCTGCTTGCTATTTAATTTTTCCATGCATGGTTCTTAAGTAAAACAGCTAGAAAAAAGGTGGAAGATGTGAATTTCATGTCCGGTCCTAACCTAACCTAACCTATGGTTACCATAAAGATTTTCATGCCTAACCTGTTTTCATCATGCTGTAAATGTGTTAAAAAATTACCCTAAATGTTAATCATAATTTCCTGCTTGCTATTTAATTTTTCCATGCAGAGTTCTTAAGTAAAACAGCTAGAAAAAAGGTTGAAGCAGTGAATTTCATGTCCGGTCCTAACCTAACATTGTGTTAATCATATTTTCCTGCTTTTAATTTAATTCTTTCATGCATGGTCATTAAGTGCACCAGCTATGAAAAACGTTGAAGCAGTGAATTTCAGGTCCGGTCATAACCTAACCTAACCTAACCTAACCAAACCTAACCTAACCTAACCATTTTTCTGGAAGCAATTAACATCATTTACTGTATCTGATGCTTTGTATCCAATAATTTAGTGCATAAAATGTGAGAAAAGATGATTTCCATGTCCAATACTTACTTATACTATGCTGGCAAGTTCTGAGCTCCTATGACTCACTCACCTCTAAATCATCATTTTCTGGTTAAAATTCAATAAATTCATGCTATGTGTGCATTATTTATGTGAAAAGGGACCTAAATAAGTGCTATACATGTCCACTAGGGAGGTAGGAAGATAGTTTTCTGATTTAGGTTAGGTTAGGTTAGGGTCATGAAAAACCAGTGCTGGAGCTTCAGGACCAATATCCGGACAAAACCAATATTCGGACATGCCTTTGGCTCTATTACAACGGATATTGGAGGGATTACTGTACATGATTTATCAATATCATAGTTTTCATCAATGCATGAAATATTTACTCTTTAAGACATTCAAAATTATTATTATTTATTTAATATTATTATTATGTATTCCATGATAGGTTAAAGTTTCAATGGTCAAACACGAAATATTCTTTGTTGAGTTGCCTAGTTGTCCACACTGTTTAGTACCTCATCTGATGGGCAGGAATCCATACTGCACATGACAGTGTTCCCTCCACCTGTGACTAAAACACATCAATCTAAGTCTAAAAACAGTTTATAAATCAACCTAAACACAAAATTTAAGTCTACAATATCACAAAAATTGGTTTAAAAAATCAAAACCCATCACAAAACTATGGGCAGGCCTATGACAGGCAGGGTGGGGTGGTATTTCTACTCCGATCACTGGTCTGGGGTATGGCATCTAGGGGTATCGAAAACTAGGGTTTGCCTGTACACGACTGAAGAGCCTCCAGTCTACATTAAACATTTGTGGTGTAGGGTTCCACAGCATGGCTACTGTAGTCAAGAACATTTAAGAGTATATGACCAGTCAACTTTAGATATCACTACATGGAAGGTGGGGGCACTCACAATCCACTCACTCAATGCAGTGCTGCTCTCGGGTGTCTGCTCTTTCCTCTCCTCCATCCTTCTTTCCTTCAATCCTCTTCTGTCTTTCTTTCCTTCATTCTTTCCTTGTCCTTCTGCCTGTGAGTGACTCTAAACTGAGTGAAAACCCAAATGGTTTCCTGTACACCAGGAAACCATTTACTATGCTGGGTGGTAACCATAAACCAAATTTTGGCACCTGGTGGTTTAGTGGGTAAGTACGGCGTTCCAATCAGACTGAGCCGGTGAAGGTTTATATCCAAAAAGTGGTTGGGGTTTACTGCTCACATAATGCCACTCAGGGATGAGTAAGACTGGTCAATCTCACCTTAAATGCCAGGACCAACTTGCCTAGCCCCGGGCTCCTACGCTCCTTGGATGATGGATGGATGGATGAACAAAAAGCCTCCAGTTGCCTCTTCGGAATGAAACCTATGCCAGCCCAGCTTAACAACTGGGGCATTTTTACAATCTGATCACCAAGCACCAATGAGAGACTAAACTTAAAAGTAGTGAGAATAAAAAGTTTAAGATTTTTCACCCTTAGAGAAAAGAGGCCATTCCTATAATGTAGCAATCCAAGAGTTAAAGCCTACAAAACCTGTCCCTTATGATGTGTGTGTGTGTGTGTGTGTGTGTGTGTGTGTGTGTGTGTGTGTGTATTTACCTAATTGTATTTACCTAATTGTGATATACAGGAAATGAGCTACGCTCGTGGGGTCCCGTCTCTGTTTCTCAATAAGTCAAATTTTGCCTTAAACTCATTTAAGTTTTTAGACTGGACGATCTCTTTGTCCAGGCTATTCCACAGGTCTATACATCTATACGGAAAACTATATTTCTTGATGTCCTTCGAGCAGCTTGGCTTCTTTAGTTTCATTCCATGTCCTCTTGTTGCTCTCTCATCCCACACAAACAGATTTTCTCTGTCAATTTTATCTACTCCTATCATGGTTCTGAACACTGCAATCATGTCACCCCTCTCTCTCCTTTCCTCTAAGGAGGGCAAATCCAGCCTTTCCAGCCTCTCTCTGTATGGCAAATCTGCCAGACTAGGGACCATCTTAGTTGCTGTTCTTTGTATTCTCTCAATCTTGGTTATATCTTTCTTTTTGTGTGGGGACCACACTACTGCTGCATATTCTAACCTGGGCCGGATCATGGCCACTATCAATTTTTTTATCATCTCCTCATCCATGTAATGAAATGCCACTCTTATATTGGTCAAGAGTTTATATGTCTCTCTCACTATCTTATTTATGTGCTTTTCAGGTGACAAACTATCCTGGACCAGCACTCCCAAATCTTTCTCTTCTCTCGCTTTTCTAATTGGTTCATTACCCATCAAATAATTCAATGATGGCCTCTTGGTACTTTTACCCATTTCCAATATTTTACATTTTTTTGCGTTGAATTTCATTTCCCACATCCGGCTCCAATCATATATCCTATCCAGATCCTCCTGTAGCATTTTACAGTCCTCTTCAACCTCTACCTTTCTCAAGATCTTTGCATCATCAGCAAACAGGCTTGCGTAGCTGTTCACTCCATCTACCATATCATTTACATAAATCAAGAACATTACTGGTGCCAACACCGAGCCCTGTGGGACACCACTTGTTACTTCCCTCCATCCAGATGTCCTGTCCTTTATTACTGTCCTCATTTGTCTGTCACTCAAAAAGTCTCTCATCCATTCTAGGAGTCTTCCCTTCAGTCCTCCGATATGCTCTAATTTCCATAATAGTCTCTTGTGGGGTACTTTGTCGAAGGCCTTCTCCAAATCTAGGTACACACAATCCACCCAACCGTCTCTCTCCTGTAGCACGTCAATCGCCCTTGAGTAGAAGCTCAACAAGTTGGAAACACATGACCTTCCACTTCTGAATCCAAACTGACTTTCAGTCAAAATATTCATCTCTTCAAGATATTTTATCCATCTATCTTTCAGGATTCTCTCACACAATTTCGCAACCATGCTGGTTAGGGACACTGGTCTATAATTCAGGGGTTCTTCCTTGTTTCCTCCCTTATAGATTGGCACCACATTTGCCCTCTTCCATTCCCGAGGCACTTTCCCCTCTTCCAAGGAGCACACAATTAAATTGTGAATCTTATCCGCCAGTTGTTCTCTGCATTCCTTCAGTACCCAATTGGAGATTCCATCCGGTCCTGGGGCCTTCCTTACATCTTGAGCTCCCAGTAATTTATACACTTCCTGCACTTCCACTTTTATATCTTTTATCACTACATTTCTAATCACTTCCTCTCCTTCCACAAACTCCCTTTCCTTAGTGAAAACCGATTGGAAGCATTTGTTCATTACTTCAGCTTGCATTACTGCATCCTTGTAGACCTCTCCTTCTACTTTCAGTTTGGTGATTCCTTCCCTTTGCTTCAATTTGCCATTAACAAATCTATAAAACAATTTGGGTTCATCCTTACATTTGTCAATTATACCTTTTTCAAAGTTCCTTTCTTCCTCTCTACGTATTCCTGTATATTCATTTCTGGTTCTTTTATATTCTTCCTTTGTTCTGATATTACCTCTCTTTTTCCATTGGTTCCATGCCTTGTCCCTCTCTTTTTTTGCTATTATACACCTTCTATTAAACCACACCTTTTTCCTGTTTTCTTTCCCACTTACTCTTGGCACATATTTTTCCACTCCCAAATTGTAGAGGTCCAAAAAGATATCCCACTTCCTTTGTATCTCTCTTGTTTCTCTGAACCCTCTCCAGTCCGCATTTTCAAAAAATTTTCTCAATTCTGCAAAGTTTGCTTTCCCAAAGTTGTATCGTCCTTGCCTATAAAGCTCATCTCTTGGCACCATGTTCCCTATCATCATCTGGAACTCAATGACCACATGATCACTCTTTCCTATAGGACACAGATAATTTAATGATTCAATTACATCAGGCTCCCTGGATAGTAGCAAATCTAATCTTGCTGGTGTGTCATCACCTCTGAATCGTGTCTCTTCTTTAACCCACTGTGTCATTACATTATTCATTGCTATATTTAACAATTTTGTGCCCCACGAATCTTCGCTGCCTCCCGAGTCCCATTCCTCCCAGTTCACCTCTTTACAATTAAAGTCACCCATTAGGATTATATTGTTGCTTTTCTCGATCACTTTCTGTAGATAACTAACCATGTCTGACAACATCTCCTGGTATTCATCGTCATTCCATGCTCTCGTCTTAGGGGGAACATATACCACTGCCATATCTCTCTTACCATTCTCCCCAGTTTCTAATTTCAAATTTATGGCTTCGGCCCTGCCCTCTGCCATTTCCACAGTATCTACGTTTATATTGTCCTTCACTGCTATCATCACTCCTCCTCCCATTTTTTCTTTTCTGTCTCTTCTCCATAATTTGTATTTCCCACCTCCCATATGAATATCAATATCTTCTTTCAATTTAGT